>CAUYLG010078251.1:0-73864 GCA_963573385.1 Cacajao melanocephalus | reverse complement strand
GTTGGCATAATTTCTTCATCACGTCATTGGTCTTTACCGTTTGGTTCTTTTTTGCAGTGGCTGGTACTGGTTTTTCCTTTCTGTGTTTAGTGCTTCCTTCAGGAGCTCTTGTAGGGCAGGTCTGGTAGTGACAAAATCTCTGAGCAATTGCTTGTCCATAAAGTATTTCATTTCTCCATCACTTATGAAGCTTAGTTTGGCTGGATATGAAATTCTAGGTTGAAAGTTCTTTTCTTTAAGGATGGTGAATATTGGCCCCTACTCTTCTGGCTTGTAGGGTTTCTGCCGAGAGATCTGCTGTGAGTCTGATGTGCTTCCCTTTGTGGGTGACCCAACCTTTCTCTCTGGCTGCCCTTAGTATTTTTTCCTTCATTTCAACCCTGGTGAACCTGACAATTATGTGCCTTGGGGTTGCTCTTCTAGAGGAGTATCATTGTGGTGTTCTCTGTATTTCTTGGATTTGACTGTTGACCAGCCTTGCTAGGTTGGTGAAGTTCTCCTGGATAATATCCTGAAGAGTGTTTTCCAGCTTGGATTCATTCTCCTTGTCATCTTCTGGTACTCCGATCCGGCATAGATTAGGTCGTTTCATGTAATCCCATATTTCTTGAAGGCTTTGTTCATTTCTTTTCACTCTTTGTTCTCTTTTCTTGCCTTCTCATTTTATTTCATTGAGTTGTTCTTCAATCTCTGATATCCTTTCTTCTGCTTGATCTATTTGGCTACTGAAACTTGGGTATGCTTCATGAAGTTCTTGTGCTGTGTTTTTCAGCTCCATCAAGTCGTTTATGTTCTTCTCTAAGCTGGTTATTCTAGTTAGCATTTTGTCTAACCTTTTTCCAAGGTTTTTAGTTTCTTTGCATTGGGATAGAACATGTTCCTTTAACTCAGAGAAGTTTGTTATTACCCACCTTCTGAAGCCCGCTTCAGTCAATTCGTCAAGTTCGGTCTCCATCCTGCTTTGTTCCCTTGCTGATGAGGAGTTGTGATCTCCTGGTAGGGGAAGAGATGTTCTGGTTTTTGATGGTTTCATTCTTCTTGCGCTGGTTTCTTCCCATCTCGATGGACTTATGTAGTTTTGATCTCAGGTAGCTGCTTGGGGAGGTGGCCTTTCCTTTGCCTGCCTGCAGAGGCGCTGCTGGGCTGCCACAGATTCAGTGGAGCTGCTGCGTCTTTTATTTACTCAGGAAAATTAGGCTGGCTTCTGCAACGGTGGCTTCCCTTCCCCCGACTGAGCTAGATTGTTCCTGCTCTCAAACTGATGTTCTGGCTGCGTAACTCTGAAGTGACAGTTTTTTAGCCTGCTGGGCTTTGTGCAGGGTCGGGGGGTGGGACCCATCCTGCCATTTGGGCTGTTTCCCTGTGTTCTGTTCCCCTACTTACTAGGGGGTGGGCAGCTCCATCCTGCCGGCTTTTTGGCTTTCTTAGCATCAGCCAGTGCTTCTAACTAGATCTATGCTGACAGCCCCTGCGCCGGCAGAAGTTGCTGTTCTGCCCTGTTCAGACAGCTCGCTGACGCTTTTTGGCCTGGCGAAGATATCCTGTTCTGTGGGTTGTAGAGGGCTTGGGTAGAGCGCTGTATCCAAACCGAAGTCCCAGAGAGGGAGATCTCCTGGTCCTCCAGTCAGTTGCACACACCTCTTGGGTGCGGCAGTGCCCCACCTTGCTTCAACTTGCCCTATTTGGTTTATACCCGCTGTCTAACCAGACTCACAAAATGAACTTGGTACCTCATTTGGAATTGTGAAGACCAGTCGGCTTCTGCGTCTCTCTCGCTGGGAGCTGCTTTCTGGAGCTGCCTCTTATTCAGCCATCTTGGGATTCCCCCCTCAGCAGAATCAAGTATAAGATTTTTAAAGTCCATACGGTCAAGGCAAACTTCAGTAAAAACAAAGCTGGAAGCATCACACTATTTTCGGATTGTGTGCCTCCAAAGGCATCCTCTCCTCCCAGCCCTGGGGCCAGTGCTGACGGGGCAGGGCCGAGATTGAGCTGGTGGACCTGGGGTCCTCACTCCCGCGGACTACAAACGTAGTTGAGTGAAGAGTTAGGGGGAATGGGCACCGACTAGGGCCGGGGTACAGTCTATTTTAATAATCTCAAGGGAAGACAGAAGAGTGTGAAGAGTGTTAGCCAGAGAAAGGAGTGGAGGTGAGCTCTAAAACCTTCTTTTTCCCTCCTTTCTGGTTAGCTTCTCTCCTGGCATTAGCCTTTATTTTTGCTTTATTATTATTTTTTTGATGAAGTCTCTTTCTGTGGCCAGGTGGGAGTGCAGTGTCACAATCTTGGCTTACTGCAACCTTCGCCTCCCGAGTTCATGTGAATCACCTGCCTCAAACTCCTGAGTAGCTAAGACTACAGGTGTGCACCACCACACCAAGCTAATTTTTTGTATTTTTAGTAGAGATGGGGTTTCACCATGTTGGCCAGAATGGTTTTAATCTCGACCTCATGATCCGCCCGCCTCGGCCTCCCAAAGTTCTGGGATTACAGGTGTAAGCCACTGTGCCCAGCCTATTACATATATTTTTCTTACAGAAAATGAGTCGTCTTTTTAGAATTAAGTTGGTATGGCAGATTTAGAAGAGTTTGACTGATTCTATTGACACACACAATTCTCACGGTTTCATAATTGTTGGTTTTCTGGTTAAGCATGTAAAATTTTAAAGTTGAATGATATATCTTATAAAGAAGGCAGCTTTTAACTAAGACTAAACTGTGTTATAAAACTCAGTGCTCTATGCTCTATGCTGTTTGTTTATTAAATATGTTTTGCTATGCTGTGTTTCATTCCTGGACTGAAATCACCCTCAAATATTTATTTATGAAAATAATCCTAGAGAATATTTTAGGAGAAATCCAAGCAAACACTAGATCACCAAATCACTGATATACGTAATCATTATATTACATAATATGACTGTGGACAACACTGACTGCTCCTTCAGTTGATTACTACATTTCTTGAACTTTGACTTTCTCAACTGTGAAAGTAAATTTGCTAGCACAAATAAATACTAAGAAATATAAAGATGTTTATCTCTCTCAATAATACTCTTAATAAACATTTATTGACTACTGTATTAAGATGAAAAAATATCAATTTAATCTTGCTTTAAAAAAATTCTCCCATAGTAACTTTAGTAATAATATAAAAAGGAGAAGGTATAAAGTTGCACTAGATGGCAACCAATTCCTTGACATTTGAATTTCTGCCCTCTTGCCAAGTTCCTCACTTCAGACTGAATTTTAACAACTGTAGAAGTTGAGTAAAAATAATTATAGAAAATAATGGAAGAGCTAAACTGATTAATTGTGAATTAAACTGCACAATGTGCATTGAATAACATATTCAGCTATAATATTTTAAACACACATTTTATAATAAATTTGAATTTTATGCATAATATCCACTTTGAGTAGAATATTCTCGCCTAAAAATTTTCTAACTTCTGATTAAAGATGGCAGGTTGGACACAAACATTTATTCTCTCAAGAACCCCTTCCCAAAAGTCAGACAGGGGAAGAATTGTTGCAAAATGAATAATCAAAGATAAAAAGAATGTGATAGATACAAGAGTCACAAAATTTTAGAGCCCAGAAGTTCAAGGCTACAGTGAGCTATGATTGTGCCACTGCACTCCAGCCTAGGTGACAGAGCTAAACATCCACTCAAAAAAAAAAAAAAAGAAAGAAAAGAAAAGAAAAAGAAATAAAAAAAAAGCAGGTGGCCAAAATGTTCTTGAGTCAACAGACTTATGAAATACAATCTCTTATGCAGCAGAGGAGAAAGCTAAGAAGCAATCTATTACATACCATTATATGAGACGCACAAAAGTTGATAGCACTTGTCACTTTGGAAATGACAATACAACTGGAAGGGAGAATTGATCAAGTGATTGTTAAAGAATATATTACAACGAAGCTAAGAATAAATGTCCAGATTATCTTTGACACTTGGTATGAAGCTCACAGCACCAGAAACCCCAAGTTTAGCTTCTGGAGAATGTGAAGAGAAATGCCCCTGGGAACAATAAACAGCTAAGGGTAGAGATACATGCTGAACACCAGAGAATCAACTGAACATCTACACACTGAATATGAGGCCCCTCTTACCCCTTCCCCAGCTGTTATGGCTGAATCGTTTTCCGCAAAAATTAATACACTGAAGCCCTGCATTTCAGTACCTCAGAATGTGATTGTATTTGAAGGTAGGGCCTTCAATGAGGTAATTAGGTTAAAAATGAAGCCATCAGTGCTAATTCAGCCCAACTTGAGTCCTTATGAGAAGGGGATATTGGAACACAAACAGCACCAGAGATGTATGTGCACACAGGAAAGACAAGGTAAGAATGCAAAAAGTAAGTGGCTATATGCAAGTCAAGGAATGCAGCTTCAGAAAAACCAAATCTGCCACACCTTGATCTTGGACTTCTAGTCTCCAGATTTGTGAAAACATACTTCTTTTCTTTAAGCAACCTTGCATGTGATATTTTGTTATGGGAGTCCCAGCAAGCTAATATACCAGTGAACTTCAATAATGCTGACAACTTCTGGGTGAAATGATTAGAAGAAACTTTCATGGGGACAATATTTATTGCTATAACCACTTAATTACAATTTTTAAAAATCATGGAGGAGGTTATTCAATTGCCATAACTTGGGTCACATATTGCAGTACTTTTAGAAATGGCAGATATATGGTAAACATATTACATTCCATAGAGTTGGAAAGTTGTAATTTTAATCGGTTTCCTTATTAATACATCACTAATGATATTACTATTTTCTAAACTTTTTAGGAATGCACAGAAAATATTTTGCAAAATTTGTATATTGTAGCCATGTAAACATTGTATTACATTATTTGAGTGTGTCTTTTAGAAATAGAGGTTTAAAATACACTAGAACTTTAAGAACTTCATGCATCTGATGATCTGTCAGATATCACAGTATGTAACTGGCAAACATTATTAACAGATGTATTTATAGGACACATTTTAAGTCAGAGCACCACGGCTCATCTAAACAAAAATAGAACTAATAGATTATCGAGTCTAAATGTTTCAATTTAAAGAAGAAAGCTGAGATCAAAGAGGCATGCAGGCAATAAGTGACAGAACAAGATCTATAATTCAGGCTGTTGGACTATAAATTAAGAACACTGATCTAATCACAAGGAAAAAGTACTCAGTATGTTGTAAAGAAATTTTTTGGCTTTTCTCCATATTGGGTCTAACATAGATGTCTCATGATATATTTTTAAGGATTTACAGCTTTGTCACATATTGTTAAAAATGTTAAAAATAAGAACACATGAAAATGTCAATTTTGAATAGTAATTCTCTGCACCTTTGTGTGTACACTTTTCACCTTCTTATGGTATTTGTCGTTCTTCCAGAAACTTATATGTGTACATACCATGATATAGTTTGGATGATGTCCTCTCTAAATCTCATGTTGAGATGTCATCTCCATGTTGGAGGTGGGTGGTGATAAGAGGTATTTGTGCCGTGGTGGCGGATCCTTCAGGGCTTGGTGCTGTACTCACCAGAGTGAGTGAGTTCTCATTAAATCTGAAGATCTGGTGGGTTACAAGTGTGTGACACCTTTCTACCTTCTCTCTGCCTTGTTCCTGTTTTCCCCCTGCTCTTGCTTTGCAATCTGCCATGACTAAAAACTTCCTGAGGCTTCTGAAACAGATGCCAGCACTCTGCTTCCTCTACAGCCTACAGAACTATGATCCAATTAATCTTCTTTTTAATAAATTACCTAGTCTTACAGATTTCTTGATGGCAACAAAAGAATGGTTTAATACATGCCCCACATGACAAAGTTTGCATATTGCTCCATCCTTTTTTTTTTTTAAACTTAGTGTCATCCTCACTAAAAATAGGGTAATCTATGTATATATGTTATTATATATGCTATGGTATATATTTATTCAGAATAAATGTCTAACATTATTCATGGGATTCTCTCAATACTTTTAGCACAGTATTTTTCACAAATTATTTATTCGATAAATTACACAAAATAGAGAGTAGACGGATGAATTACTTGGAGACACCTTATTAACCAGATTAATGAAAGTGGAATTCAAGGCAACTAAGTGGAGTAGTCGTAACTGTTAATCAAGGTAGTAGGATTCAAAATACCTTCAAGGGGCCAGGAGAACGTCAATTTTCATTGTCTAAGAGGAGTGACTGCATGAGCAATGACTCTCCAGCAGGACCATGGAGAGCTCTATGGTTTGCAGTCCATTTGCTCCAGGCTGCAAGCAGTTGGGTTGACTTCACCCTTCTGGAGTTCGACTCTACAGGCTTAAAAGTATTCCAGCAAAATAACCATGTAATTGGGTCTCTTGAAAAAGATAACCCTGGACTCTCTTTTTAAGCTTCAGGGGATGCTCCAAAAGTCATCTATGTTTGAAGAATTTATGTGTAAAATCTGTTGAAGAGCTGGCGGCAGGCAATCAGCGTACAAGTAAAACAATTTATACCTTAAGATTCTCTCTCTCTCTCTCTCTCTCTCTCTCTCTCTGTGTGTGTGTGTGTGTGTGTGTGTGTGTGTGTGTGTGTGTGTATTGGGGGTTACTTACTTAAACAGAACAATAAAAAGCACATACACTAAACAGCAACTTATATAAACATAAAAAACTGAGTAGTATCACATCCATTAAAAAAATTAAATCATGTCTTTTGCAGCAACATGGATGCAGCTGAAGGCCATTATCCTAAGTGAGTTAATGCAGAATCAGAAACACAAATACCACAAACTCTCACTTAGGAGTAGGAGCTAAACTTTGGGTAGCCAGCGACATGATGGTGGCAACAATAAAAACTAGGACTACTACAGAGGGGAGACAGGGAGAGGCAAAAGGGTTGAAAACTATCAGATACTATGCTCAGTACTTGGGTGACAGAATCATTTGTATCCCAAAACTCAGCATCACCCAATAAACTCAGGTAACAAATCTGCACATGTACCTCCACAATCTAAAATAAAATAGAAAAAAATGAGTAGTATCAAATATATTTTAGCTCTTACTTTCTAGAAATTTTTAGTATTAAAATCTTTTTTAACTTAAATGATTTGATTTAAATTATTTTTATTGTTGGAAAAAATTTGTATTATGAAACATTTGTATGTGTGCCAGATCCTTGACTCCCCACCCCTGGCTTTATATGTAGCTATGCCTTCCCTTCATTCTTTCAAAAGCAGATAATTTGTATTAGAAAAAGCTCTGCACAACCTTTTAAAAATATATCATCTCCACTTGTATCATAAATAACTCTTGCTTCTCCCTTTCCATTACAGAGATATTTATCATTCCAGAAAACATGAGGAACTTGAAGGATGTGGGTGTCAGTCTTTATTACACATGACCTTTTTTCCTGGGTGCTCAATATATGACTTGCTCTGACTTTAAACTCACAGAATATTTACTGAGGATCTGCTCCAATAATCTTTGGAAAGACACAGCAATCTTTCAGAAGGGGGTGACAATCATATTTATTGAACACTTATTGTGTGCCTGACACTGGGCAAGACATGTCTTTTTTAGAAGTGAGACAAAACCCACTGGAGAATTTTAAGAAAGAAATAATATGATAAGACGTTGTTGGTATACTGCTTAATGATATGAGACCCTGAGTTACTTGCTTAAAATACCGACTGTTTAATTTTACTTGACCTCTTCATGGTTCAGACATGATGTATATAAAATTAGAATTTTTGATGGTGGTGTTTTGAGAAGTTAAAAAAAAAAAGTAAAAAAATTGGTCGGGCGTGGTGGCTCATGACTGTAATCCCAGCGCTTTGGGAGGCCTAGGTGGGCCAATTACCTGAGGTCAGGAGTTCAAGACCAGCTGGCCAACATGGTGAAATACTATCTCTACTAAAATATGAAAATTAACTGGGTGTGGTGGCACACGCCTGTAATACCAGCTACTAGGGAAGCTGAGGCAGGAGAATTATTTGAGCCCAGGGGATGGAGATTGCAGTGAGCCAAGATCCTGCCACTGCACTCCAGCCTGGCCAACAGAGCAAGACTCTGTCTCAACAACAACAACAAAAAGAAAAAGAATGGCAACATTATTTATAAAGAAGTAAGCTCTCAATTACTATTTACTATAAAAATATAATCTAAATTTTAATACTTAATTTTGACTGCTGTGTAGAGCATGAATTATATGTGAAAGTTTGACACAAACAGATCAATTTTAAAAAGAAATCTGCTATAGTAGCTGAATCCCAGATGACAGTAGCTTGGAAGCTTAGTGAAGAGAGAAACATTGAAATGAATTAAAATGTATTTTGAGTTACAGTTCACAGGACTTGCTTATAAATTAGACGGGTTAAGAGAAGAAAGGAGGGAGATAAAGGTTGGATACTATATTTTTGGCTGCAGGAATTGAATGGATGATGGTGTCATTCTCCAAAATAGGAAGGACAAGGGATGAAAAAGATTTTGGGGAAAAACAAAACTTTCTTTTGGACATAATAAAGGTGAAATGCTCATTAGGTCTCAAAGTGAAGATAATGCCACATACAGAGATTTCACCTGTGGAAATACAGGCGCACTAATCAAACCACTGGGTGTGGTTAGGTTGCAGAAAAAAATGTCAGTAGTCACTTTTAAAAATTTCTGTCTCTGTGTGTACATGTTTTCAGTAGGATGAGAAGAATGCTTTCTTAATCTCATAATCAAATTTAATATTATAATAGTCTTTTGAAACAATGTGCCTTTAAGAAAAGTATAGTATGAAGCATTTATATCAGCTACTATTGAGTTTCCTGATTTAGGTCACTATTTTGTGAATGTTTGGAGCAAATAAATCATATGAAAGGTATTAATGCCTATAAAGAAAATACATTATCAACTTTATTACCACTAAAAGAATTATCATCTTATTCTTTGGTTTTCAGGAGTGTAAGAAAAATAAGAGCAAAGGAAAAACAGATGACTTCCATTGTTAAAGGCAACACTAATAATTCTGCTACTATATTTTCTTTCCATAGAGAGGCTTACATGCATTTTTCCTGAAAAACTAGGATTTTAAAAATAGAGTACAAAGATTATTATGGTACGAACACTAATATCTCAGTCATTATACTAAGCATGTTTATAACTTATAATCTGAATTAACTATTAATTAAGCATTTTTGTTTTCCTTATTTCATAGGTAAGAGAACTGTGACTCAAAGACCTTAATGAAATTGTCTAAGACAGTCACATTAGAGATTCAAACTAAGTCTCCCTTAGTAATTATAACAATTTATATTTATCTTAGAACCTGCTTCAGAAGGTCAGATGTGTTATTCCTTGTTTTTTCTTCAGGATCAGTTCTTTCAAGAAGTTTCTCAGTTTGACATATGCGATTTTATTACGTTGGTCCAATATAACTGAATGCATCTATCAATCCCTCATTTGTTCAACAAATAGATAGGTACTTCATCTATATCTTTTGATATATTTGAAACATGTATGTGTATATTTATATGTATATATATATGTGTGTATATATGTGTATGTGTGTGTATACACACATATATATGAATTACCTATTTCGTATATAGGTATGAATTACCTATTTGTGGATACACTATTCCAGATTCAATGAATAAAGCAGTGAAAAAACAATGTCCTCCTGCTGCCATACTGGGGAAGACAAAAACAAATTAAAAATAAACATTTAATATAATATCAAGTAATGATAAGAGTTATGGAGAAAAGTAAATCAAGATAACTTGTGGAGAGGAAGAGGGATGCTCTTTGTGGTTGGTGGTGAAGAAGACTTCTATGACTGGTTGCATAAGAACCAGAAAGAATTGTGGTAGTAGGGTTAGGGATATTTGGAGCAGAGACTCTGAAGCTTAAGTATACCTCAGAATCATCTGGAAGGCTTTTTAAATCACAGATTTCTGGTTTCTTATGCAGTAGCTGCAATGGACCCTGAGAATTTGCTTTTCTAACAAGTTCCCAGGTGGTGCTCATGCTGCTGGCTCAGGGACCATGACTTGAGAGCCACCGACCTAGGGAATGGCCCATTCAGGGAGAATTACCAGATAATCATGTGCAAGGAGAAGGTTTGATGTTTTTGAGAAATAGTAAGAAATGAGAATAACTATATCTTGGTGATGATAAGCTGATTCATACAGGGAATTGTAAACACTAGTGAGCTTTACATTTTTAGGATAAAACGAGGTTTTTGAAATGAGAAATGACATGTTAAAAACATTACTCTGACTTTTATGTGCAGAATAGTCAGCAATGAAGCAGTACAAGAAACAGAAAAATATGTTAGGAAGTTATTTTACCCTAGACAAGAGAAGATGATGCCTTATTCTAGTGGTGAAGTGGTGGAGGTGTTGAAAAGTGGTTCTATTTTAGATATCCTTTGAAAGTAGAGCTGATAGGATCTGCTGAAAAACTACATGTGGAAGTTGAAAGGATTGAGAATGGCTCCAACTTGGGGGATTTGAGGCATCAGTGAATGGTATTATAATTTAAAACTTACAGAAAGTCAAAAAGAGCTCTGGTTATATATTATTTAAAAAAAAAAAGCAACTCAATTTAAAACCAGATTTTGTCATTTACAAGAACAGCCCTGTAAGAAGTCAGAGGGCAAGGTATACTAGTCAGTGGCTGGAAACCATTGAACCCTAGTTCTTAACATCAGCATTATCACCTTCCTCTTACAACTGATTTGCTCAGCAGGGGAAGATAAGTCTCATTCTTATAAGAATATGTAAGGACATTAATTTACACTCCCATCAACAGTGTAAAAGCGTTCCTATTTCTCCACATCCTCTCTAGCATCTGTTGTCTCCTGATTTTTTTAATGATTGCCATTCTAACTGGCGTGAGGTGGTATCTCAATGTGGTTTTGATTTGCATTTCTCTAATGACCAGTGATGATGAGCTTTTTTTCATATGTTTCTTGCCTGCGTGAATGTCTTCTTTTGAAAAGTGTCTGTTTATATCCTTCACCCACTTTTTGAGGGGGTTGTTTTTTTCTTGTAAATTTGTTTAAGTTCTCCATAGATTCTGGATATTAGCCCTTTGTCAGATGGGTAGATCGCAAAAATTTTTTTCCATTCTGTTGGTTGCCAGTTCACTCTATTGACAGTTTCTTTTGCTGTGCAGAAGCTCTTAAGTTTAATTAGATCTGATTGGTCTATTTTGGCTTTTGTTGCTGTGGCTTTTGGGGTTTTAGTCCTGAAGTCGTTGTCCATGCCTATGTCCTGAATGGTATTGCCTAGGGTTTCTTCTAGAGTTTTTATGGTGTTAGGCCTCATGTTTAAATCTTTAATCCATGTAGAGTTAATTTTGGTATAATGTGTAAGGAAGGGATCCAGTTTCAGCTTTCTGCATATAACTAGCCAGTTTTCCCAACACGATTTATTAAATAGAGAATCATTTCCCCGTTGCTTCTTTTTGTCAGGTTTGTCAAAGATCAGATGGTTGTAGTTGTATGGAGTTCTTTCTGAGGCCTCTCTTCTGTTCCATTGGTCTATATCTCTGTTTTGATACCAGTACTATGCTGTTTTAATTACAGTAGCCTTATATATAGTTTGAAGTCAAGTAGTGTGATGTCTCCAGCATGTTTTTTTTTGTTTGTTTGTTTTTTGCTTAGGATTGTCTTGGCTATTAGGCTCTTTTTGGTTCCATGTGAAGTTTAAGTTGCTTTTTTTCAATTCTGTGAAAAAAGTCATTAGTAGCTTGATGGGGATAGCATTGAATCTATAAATTACTTTGGGCAGTATGGCAATTTTCATGATATTGATTTTTCCTAACCATAAGCATGGAATGTTTTTCCATCTGTTAATGTCCTCTCTTATTTCCTTGAGCAGTGGCTTGTAGTTCTCCTTGAAGAGGTCCTTCACATCTCTTATTAGTTGTATTCCTAGGAATTTAATTCTGTTTGTAACAATTGTGAATGGGAGCTCACTCATGATTTGTGGAAGACAGTGTGGAGATTCCTCAAGGATCTAGAAATAGAAATACCATTTGACCCAGCAATCCTATTACTGGGTGCATTGGTAGGCAAAACACTTTAACCTAAATCCGCATATTTTAAAACTACTTGTAAATATACCTAGAGAGAACTGTCATATAAATTAACCCAAAGAGCCTCATGTCTTTCTGCCAATGTTGGCTTAGTAAAAATGAGTATACAACCAAGCAAACAAGCTATTATTGATTAAAGATCATTCTATTATAAAGACACATGCACACGTATGCTTATCGCAGCACTGTTCAAAGACTTTGAACCAACCCCAATGCTCATCAGTGATAGACTGGATAAAGAAAATGTGGCACATATACACCATGGAATACTATGCAGCTATAAAAAAGGATGAGTTCATGTCCTTTGCAGGGACATGGATGAAACTAGAAACCATCATTCTCAGCCAACTGACACAAGAACAGAAAAGCAAACACCACATGTTCTCACTCATAAGTGGGTGTTGAACAATAGAACACATGGACACAGGGAGGGGAACATCATACTGGGGCTTGGGGGGTGGGAGGCTAGGGGAGGAATAGCAGGGGGTGAGGGGATTGGAAGGGATAGCATTAGGATAAATACTTAATGTAGATGATGGGGCAATGGATGCAGCAAACCACCACCATGGCACATGTATACCTATGTAGCAAAGCTGCACAATCTGCACATGTACCCCAGAACTTAAAGTATAATAAAGAAAAATAAAAAAGGAAACTTAAAATATCAAAATAAAATTACACAAGGTAGATTAAAAAAAAAAAGAACACGTAAGGACAATGTATCTCGGTTCTCAGCACAGAAGGAAAAGGTGGACATTACAAATTAGCATTTTTTTAAAGTCTTTGAAAAGCGTGTTGAGATGTCTCTGATAGAGGGTGAAATATGTTTGAAAACAAGGGAATGACAGCATTTATAAAGAAAAACAGGAAAGTGTCATATTGGAGATCTTTGAAAATGTTATAATGTTTATTTGACGGAGGAAAAAAATCTCTTGGATTTTGAACTTCTAGATTGCAGGACTTAAAAGTTTTGTTGAATAGTGAGGGGCTGATTTCATTCTTAAAATCTGATATGCATAGAGATTTTAAAAATAACTCCAAATATTATCCTTAAGGTTTTTGATATATGTAATTTTTAAATTTCTATTTATTTCAATATGTAATGTTTTCTTTGTAGAAGGCCGTGACACAGTAATAAATGTGGGTGTGCATATCTATGTTTCAGCACAGGGTAACAGGTAATAGGGTGGAACCCTGAGTTTCCATGTGTTCTTGCAACGCTGCTCACATTGAAGTTAATGACAGGAGATTCTGCACTTCTGAGCTCGTATGTTTAACAGTTGGGGCCAGCATCACTGCCCATGAACTGCAGGTTTAATACAATGAGGAACCAAGAGAGATGATGCAGGGCCACCTCCATACATGCTTACCCTGACCTGAATCGAAACCAGCCCTGGTCTGTTCTAGCTCATCCTTTCTGATATTTATCTTTTAATAAAATATTTACAAAGCATATAACTTAAGATTATATAAAAATTCATGTTATGTTTTGGTACATTCATTGCTTTGTTTAAAGCCTTTATTTTTTAAAACATCTGTGAATGTATTTTACAAGAATCTAACCCACTTTTTTTTTAATGATTAGACAATTGTTCTAACAAACTATATTGAAAATTAATTCTTTTGATTTTTATATTAAATAAGTTGATTTAATTCTAAATCTATACTTATTATTGCAATCATTGGGGACTTTATGTTCTGTCCTGCTGCTCTGCCTATTACATATTTGTATCATAATATATAAATTGTTAGAGTATTAATATATGTTAGAAGAAAAGTTAACATTTTGAAAACTTTGAAGATCTTGAAATGATACATACTGAACTCTTCTGACAGAGAGTATAGAGATTCTTAATGGCTCCTGTTTTTAAATATTAGCTTGCTTTCTTGGTTGTATACTCATTTTTACTAAGCCAAAGTTGGCAGAAAGACATGAGGCTCTTTGTGTCTCCAGGTATATTTACAAGTAGTTTTAAAATATGCTAATTTAGGTTAAAGTGTTTTGCTACCAAAGTACAAAGCAGATATTATTATTACTGGTGATTTATTATGTCCCATAATCAGCATAATAAAAATCTATTATTTTTCAGTGATGACTTCCACATTGCAAAGTTTGATGTAGCTTTTCTTTCATTTCATATAAACCTAGATGTAGAAACCCCTACAACAAAACTTGGGGATTAAGTTATTGCAAATAGATTTTTAATAATTTGATGAGTTACTTTAATGACACAGCACTTAAAAAAGGTCTAGAATCAGCTGACTGGAAATTCAAACAAGTTCAGCTTTATTATAGAAAGAACAATAAACAGATTGCCAATTGTTCTACAGATAAGTTTTTAAGTACTTGTTGATACTTTTTGGTCTTTATCTTACGTGCAGTAGAGTAAGATATACAATGGTTCACATTGTTCCTTTTGGACAATTTTCTTGATGTCTCAGCCTTTAGGCTTCCCAAAACTGAGGAGAGGTATACCCAACCCATACATTTATTAGTGGATATTAAATAAGAAAACATGAGTGAAAGCGGGAGACCATAATAGATGTTCATCACTTACAAGTTAGATTCCTCCACACACCCTCCCATGCTCTCCAAGACATAGACGTAATTGTAATAACGTTTGTAATTCCAATAACGTTTGTAATTCCTTCTAAGATAACTCATTTTACCAGGTAGCCTTACAGAATGTGAATGTGTCTTTCCAAGGTGTAGAGTTGTGCCTCCAAAATGTTGTGAAGTAAGTCAAATTTGTCTCAATTACCTCTGTATTTCACAATTCTTTGCCCTCACAAGAATTCAACCTCTTCCTCCTTCTCAGGCACACACTGGGATCCCTCTTCTCCATTCCTACTCTAACCAGGTGAGTGCATTATTGCACAATGATGAGAACAGGACTTAGTGATATCTCCACATTCTGATATGTTGACATTAGAATAGGGAGGAAGAGATCATGTAAGTCCATCTTCAGCTGATGTCTGTTATTCCCAATGCCTCACTTTTCTCATTATTGGACAAAAAATGAGTTGATAGTAGAGGGTGTGGGTTGGAGGTCCGATTATATTATGTTTCACTAACTTAACAGAAAAATAGCTAGACAGAAAATATGATTATCTTAAAAGATTTGACAGGAATGGGGAAAACTGATCATGACACCTTAACTGATAATCACAACTAATAAAATAGGCAACCACTTCCTTAATGTCTATATTTGTCACTAAATTATAACCACTTTGAGGGAAGGGTTTGTGTCTTTTTGACTCATAAATTTACTTCCCTAAACGGGATATATAGGCACAAGACATACAGTTGTGGAATGAATAAATGTGCTTAAATACACATTAGGTGTAAATAGTATAGCCAGTAAAATGATGTGAATAATAAAAATAATGTGAGATAATGGATGTTTTGCTCTTTTTGCAAAATTTAAACTGCTGTATTTTTTTGTATTTTTAAAGATAATAAAATATGAGATGAGATTTAAAATCTACTGCAGCTCTAAAGTACAAGCTAGATGGAAATAATTTGGAGAATAGAGGCCTCTTTCTGTTATCTCTAAAGACCCGTTGTTGGTAATCACTCCAAGAACTCGCCTTTATAGAGAAATGTGGCTTTCTGCACCAGTGTCCTAGTCGTCCTTCACGAAGCATGGTGCAAGCCCTATCCTGCAACCAAGAGGATATACTTTCCCCCAAGCTGTTTCCCTGAGAAACTTACAATTCTAATTTGTTTTCTTACAACAACATCTTCAAAACCTGAGCCTTGCTGTTTCTTACCATTAAGCTTGTGCTGATGCAATCAGCTTGATGTTTTATGTGGCAATAAAATACGCACATTGAGATGACCATTAATCTATTTTAAAAGTTGAGGAGTGCCAGGGAGAACACTTATTTCTGTCTCATTTGGTATGTTGTTTAAGCCCAGGAATTTCTTGAATGTTTCTACAGTAACATACTACCAAGAAAGGAAAAAAGCATTCGTGTAAACCTTACCTCACCTCGTGAATTACAGGCCTTGTAAAAATGATTGATTGTTTGAAATTAGACTCAAGTTCACAAAGAGTTTATCATTTTCACTTCAGAAATCTGCTTAACAAATAAACAATATCTAAAAATAAGAAAACTGAATTTTATTAAGAAATGTGTTTGTGAATTTGTAAAATTTTTTCTTAAAAATAGTATAGTAAAAATAGTTTATCTTTTCTACAGGTGCCTGAGTCAAAAGACCATGTTGCTTTTTTTTCTAAATAATTCATACAAGTGTATTAAAAATAAAGAGTATTTTTAAAAATTTATAATCAGAAAACCATTTCTTTTAAATAAATACTATTTTTATAAAAGTAAGATCATCTGAAAACATATTCATTAAAATGATTAATTTAAAATGCATTTGAAATTAAATTGTGTCTCATTTAGAAGAAAAATAAAAGATATATTGGGCTTTATAAAATAATGACATATCTTAAATGTTACAATTACAGAGCTATAAGGTAAAATAATTCTGGAAAAATTACTTAAATAAAATATGAATATTTTTTACTTAATGGATGACTATTAAATAGACTGAGATGTGAAAGTTTTGAAAAGAGCTTGGTTTTATGACTACTATATGCCTACACTGACAAGTATATCACATGTTTTACTCTATCTTATATTAAGTGTGTACAATCTTCCCTGTAGGGAAAAAGTTTATGGTCTATTAAGTAACTCCCCTCTCTATTTCTTTAAATTCGGAAGATTCTGATGTAAGAGAAACATAGCACACCTAAATAGGTTAGTGTGGGAAATATGCAATTATAGTCAGAATAAAAGTCATTCTGCTCTCCTACTTTTAATTTAGAGGGAGGATATTGGTGAAAAAATTCAGTTACTGGTGTTTTATGAAATCATTTAAAAGCTAGTAAGCACAGCTTATAACATGTTCATGTTTCTTGACTGTATATAGAATTATAAAAATGAGTTGAAAGAATAAAATTAATAATAAATATTATTCCTTTCATTTTTTGTAAATGCGTCACTGTGAAGTAAGCAAATTTCATTAAAGATCTTAAATCTTTGTTGCTTAGAAAAACTACATGAAACACAAAATTATAAAGCCCCTATTTTTATCATACATTTTCCTTATAAAAATATCCACATAAAATTATTCAATCAGTGTAATGATGCTGCAAAGTATTATTGTTCCATAATAATCACAGGGAGAACTAGAAAGATGCTGTAATTTTTTAACTGGACTTTATTTTTAATGAGAATTTTTGTTAGTACTTTTAATCAGAAAGTGAACTTTGTATTTTATTTCCCTTGAATTTTTATCACATTGATTAGGTGGCTGGGGGCCTTTACTTCTTCACTATAAACTTTATATTTAAGTGTTTTGTTGTTTCGAGAGTGACTTTAACTTACGGTGGCTTATCCATTTTAAGATCAATTTTAAGATATGTCTAGATATAAGAATGAGAGTATGTGGTTTTGTGTTATTCTTTTGATCTCTATGAACAATTCAAATATTCTTTTAAAGGAACTAAAATAATAAGGTAGGCAGTAAGAAGGTCTAGGTAAAGGTAGAGAAATAGGGGAAAAAAAAAACAAAGAAAGTAAAAACAAGAATCTCAAGATGACATGGAAATAATTCATTCAAAAGAAAATTAAGGGCTGCTGTGGTCAGAATCCCCATCACCTGGACCACATCTATGACTGAAGTTTTCTGTTGAGGCTCCAGGCTGAAAGGCAGCATTTGAGTGTTTTTTTTTCTGTGTGGCCTTCTGCTCTCAGGAGAGGCTGCTGTTGTCTTGGCAACTTTCACAATTATGTTGCCAGCAGGATCCTCCCAGACTCTGAGAGATAAATTGTGAGCCCCTTCATTCCCCAGAGACAACAGTAATTGTGAAATGTGTTACACAACACACATGCAGAAGTTCCTAAGGGAAGTCAGCACAGCAATTTTAGTAAAATAAACTTGAAATTTGATATACATCAGAGATGAGCACAAGAGAATAATTACCAAATAATGTAGTGAGAATTGGAGATGATTTTCCATAGATGACTCGTTTTATCTACAATAGTTCTAGAAGCCCTCATTTGAAATAGCAGGCTTTGTTTGTTAAATAAAAAACTCTTCATTACATTGTTTTTTTGAAAGGCAGATAGGAGAAAACTAAAATTCTACCATGCCAATTTTAAGTATTTTCTTCTAAAAGGTTTTATTTTATGGCCAAAAGATAGCTGTGAAATAGACAGCTCTATGTTTACTGAGGGTAAATCTCCAGCCTGGAGATGCCTTATAAGGTTTGCAGGCAAGCAAGTCAAAGTAGGACTGTGTACAAGAATTACTGATTTTCAGATAGTATGTGTGTGTGAGAGAGACAGAGGGAGAGAATGTGAGAGAGAGGACACAGAGAGAGAAACAGAGACACTGCATGGGCAAAGACTGGAGAAATAAATGTAACCTAAGTGCTTATTTGCACATGTTTTATGAAGAGAAGAGGAAAAATAAGGAGAAATTAGACAAAAGTTAGTGTTTTCACCTCAATACAAAGAAGAATTGGGGACATAAAAGAGTGGGAATAACTCTTCCTGCCATATCTAAAATTTGAGCTAAAAAGAGATACCATCAGTCTTATAGCACATGGTAAGCTTCAAGACATTCAGGACTGACCTAGTTCCCAAAGAAGCATAACAAAGAAAACATCCACAGAAAATACATGCAGCCTCATTTCTTTGAGGTCTTAAGAAATCCCTGAGAAAGGATTTCTGAAGACCCTAGGCTAATCATAAAGACTTACCAAATGTGGCTGATTATCATAAGTGTTAGACTATCGCCAGCTCAAGTTGCTATTCTGGAGTATCCTAACACTTGGCGTTTAATACCTAGTCAGACTATATTATTCAGATTAATCACATTGACAAAACTGATGTTGAAGATTGCAATTTGAGGGATTCCTTATTTTACTACTTAAAGTTTTTTTATTTCATGGTTCTGGTTTTATTCTACATTCAAGGAACATGTCGACCCTGTAGTTAATTTTATTTTCTTTGGCCTCTATTCTACTTTGAATGTGAGACATATTCATCCTCATGATCTATAATAATTCTTGGTCTGGAAATGAGTTACTTTAATCAAATAGCACCCATGAGGAAATCAGGCAAACTATTTTCAGAAATAAAGTTAAACTTGGAAAGTGTTCCTTATTAACTTCATTCCTGAATTATACTTTCTTCTATGGTAATAGGTCAGGGAGGTTAGGAGTGGTGAGCAAAGCAAGACAAAAGAAAACAGGGATAATACCCTCTAATACTTCAAGCCATGGTGAAGAACATTTTCAATATATAATATATACTACTCAATGGTAATTTAAAGTATTATACAACAGCATATTTAATTTAATTATTGTATGCAATTGGTAAAATCGGATGCTCTTTAATTTTACAGCATAAGAACCTTCTATTTGAAATAGTCTTATATTAAAGTATATTCCATTAGCAAGTAATAAAAAACACATAAGTGAAACGTTGTAGTTGTTAAATAGTTAACAAACACATGCATTGACTGTGTGTACTGCAAATATCCTTAGATGTATTATTAGAGTTTCTACAAGTTGAGATTAAAAAAACAGAATTAAGAAGTTTCTGGACTAAGAACATACAGGAAATGCACATATACTTATTGACTTAAGTTATTATCAAACCTTCCCATGTAGTGAGTTCAAGTCACTCTTCTAGGTTTTTCTGACACTGTATAATAAATTTTATAATAACATTTCCATAGGAGTTTAACTTATAAAAATTTGGTATATTCTGGTGAGTTATTCTGATGGTAGGGGATTCTGATGGTTTCAGATACAAATACAAATTAATAATTTAATACATGTTAGAGAAGTTTTTTTAAAGAGTTTTCTATTTCTGCCTTTTCTGTGCATATAGCCTGTAGTTTCCACTTTTAATTGTAAACTTAATTTTGTCTACTTTAGAAATCTGTCAAGTTCCCTGAAAGCAGGAATTGTATCTTACTTAGATAGTATCTTTGGCACCAAATGCAAACCTGAATTCCAAGTACAGGAACTATATATTTTCATCCAAATATGTCCTACATTTTAGTTCTTTGTGTATCTAGGAATAAACACTGACTTTTCAGCATTAATTAATACTGGATTTTAGATATCCCAAAAAAAGAGGCAAAAAGAGATAAATTAGCAAGTTTGACTTACCAGACCTCTCTTTCATGGAAAATGCTTAATTTCTTCTGCAATTCTCAATGAGATACTCATGTAAAGAGACGTTCTGTAGTTAAGAAGTATAAAATAGTAAGAAAATAAGGAAAATATTTTCACTGCCTCTTCTCAGAAATCAGCACAAATCCTCCTTTCCCTCTATTCATTATTACTTACTCTCTCCAGTTTCAGAGATGTAGATAAAAGGCACTTTATTAATATGTAAAGGTATATGAATCATTAATTTATAAGAAGTGGTCTAAGTAATTCTGTATGTATTCAAAGGGAAACTGGAACAAGTACATGATCTAGTATGTCTATCTATCTATCTATCTATATATATATATTCTTCATATAAACACATAGACACATTCATTATATATACCCTCTAACACATGTACACTTAAGTTATACTACTTACCAACAAATAATTAAAAAGAATTTATATATGTATTATATGTATATTAGATAAGATACTATTTTCAGTGAAGAAATGTTACTAAACAGTGAATTAATATTATTTTCATACTATTTTTGTCAAAAATGACTGTCTCTGATATATGTAATTTTATTATATTATGATATTAATCAATTTTTTATTTGAATAAATAAATGTATATATATATATATATTACTTAAAAAGTATCATCATCTTTCACAGTGAGAAAATTCCAAAGTTTATTTTCTCACTGTGAATTTAATAAACCTAAGTAAAATGTCTAAGATTTCATTTCAACTAAGAAGAGATTATATCACATTTCCATTCTCCCCTATCCACCTAAAGGAGAGATAATGTGTAGGCTGCTCAATGGTTGAAATAAATCATTGGTATATCACAGTGAGATCTATATTATCAATATATCACAGTGAGATCTATATTATCAAAGTTCATAGGTCTCTCTTGTAAAGACAAGAAGATCAGTCAAGTAACTAACATGGGTTATTTATTCATTCATGGCACTAATAAGCTAATCATATTATTTTCTCCTTGTGGTAGTGGGAAATGACATAATATATTACCATACGTAGAATCATAGTTGCTCTTCTAGTATGAACACAAGATATCTACATTGCATTAAAAAATATATTACCACATTTTGTTTGCTAACATTTTATTGAACCTTTTTTTGTACCCATACTCACAGGTGAAATCTCATATCTATAGAATTAATTTTCCATGCTATTCTTGTCTAATTCAAACATATATTAGCTTTATAAAACAAGTTAATATTTGGCATTCTATTCTCTGCAAACGTTTATTTAAAATGGAACAATAGGGACAAATAAAGAAATAGCTAGATTTAGAAGTGCATACTTGAAATAAAAGAAATTTACTGAGTTAATGACTTAAGCCCCACCACAAGAATATTTTTAAAGACTAACACTTTAATTCCAAAGAAAACCTAAGAAAGAAATTACCAAGAAATAAGAATATAAACATAATTCAATAAACTAGAACTCTAAGAAACAATATTTAAGTGTAACAAAATTAAACACATGTTATTTGAAAAGCCTCAGTACATTGATACATCTTTAAGAGCACTGATACTATTATAAAAAAGGAATGAGACATAAGCAGTCTTAGAAATGAACAGTGAAACATAATTGTACCTACAATAAAAACTTAAGTAATAAGAAAGTTTTCAGGAAGTTCTGTAAAAATAAATTTGAAAATTGGGTGAAATATAGAACTTCCTTGACCAAAATATAGCCTTAAACTCATTCAGAATATTTTGAAAGCACAGATAGTCCTCCATTATTAAAGACATGGGATCTTTTAGAAGAAAATCTATGCAAAACCATTCAGGACACAGGCATAGGCAAGGACTTCATGACTAAAACACCAAAAGCATTGGCAACAAAAGCCAAAATAGACAAACGGGACCTAATTAAACTCCAGAGCTTCTGCACAGCAAGAGAAACAATCATTAGAGTGGACTGGCAACCAACAGAATGGGAAAAATTTTTTGCAATATACCCATCTGACAAAGGGCTAATATCCAGAATCTACAAAGAACTAAAACAGATTTATAAGAAAAAAACAAACAAGCCCATTCAAAAGTGAGTGAAGGATATGAACAGACACTTTACAAAAGAAGGCATACATGAGGCCAACAAACATATGAAAAAATGCTCATATCACTGATTATTAGAGAA
This sequence comes from Cacajao melanocephalus, assembly GCA_963573385.1. Lineage (NCBI taxonomy): Eukaryota > Metazoa > Chordata > Mammalia > Primates > Pitheciidae > Cacajao > Cacajao melanocephalus. The sequence continues at coordinate 51,427 of CAUYLG010078251.1, read as the reverse complement.
ATACAAATCAAAACCACATTGAGATACCACCTCATGCCAGTTAGAATGGCAATCATTAAAAAATCTGGAGACAACAGACGCTGGAGAGGATGTGGAGAAATAGGAACACTTTTACACTGTTGGTGGGAGTGTAAATTAGTTCAACCATTGTGGAAGACAGTGTGGCGATTCCTCAAGGACCTAGAAATAGAAATTCTATTTGACCTAGCAATCCCATTACTGGGTATATACCCAAAGGATTATAATTCATTCTATTATAAGGACACACACACATGAACGTTCATTGCAGCACTGTTTACGATAGCAAAGACTTGGAACCAACCCAAATGCCCATTGATGATATATTGGACAGGGAAAATGTGTCACATATACACCATGGAATACTACACAGCCATAAAAAATGATGAGTCCCTGTCCTTTGTAGGGACATGGACGAACCTGGAAACCATCATTCTCAGCAAACTGACACAAGAACAGAAAGCCAAACACCACATGTTCTCACTCATTGGCAGGTGTTGAACAATGAGAACACATCGACACAGGGAGGGGAGCATCACACACTGGGGTCTGTCGGGGGGAAATAAGAGGAGGGACAGCTGGGGGTGGGGAGTGGGGGATGGATAACATGGGGAGAAATGCCAGATATAGGTGATGGGGAGGAAGGCAGCAAACCACATTGCCATGTATGTACCTATGCAACAATCTTGCATGTTCTTCATATGTACCCCAAAACCTAAAACACAATATTTTTTTTAAAAAAAAGAATCATCTGGAAGAAATACCAAAGAAAAAAATACTTAAAACACTGACTAGTGTAAATGTTTTAAGACATAAAAAAGTAAACAAATTTTTTAACTTCTCTAAGCTATAGTTTTATTCTCTGTAAAATGAGAGTAAACTCAACACTATAAGATCACTGATGATTCAAGAGACACTACATGTGAAATGAAATAATTTTCTAAAATGCAAAAATACCCAACAAATATTAGCTGTTGAATGGCTCTAGTATTTGATATTCATCTTTCATTCTTAGAACACTAATTCGTCACTTTTTAGATCTGTGAAAACTGCTACAGCATACACACATACAGACACATATCTTTTTCAAAGAAATATTTCCTCATTTCACAAAATAATTTTTCTCTCATCATTGGTCCATTTGACAAATTCATGAGACAATAAATGATTTCTGAAAATGAATATAATCAGCAAACACAGCTTTATTAAGAAAGTTATTTCGTCACATTTTTGCATCATTATTTTAAAGATGAAACTCAATGTTACTCAAGCAACAGGGCTTTTTGAGAGCTTTTTGAGAGCTTGATAAAATTTTTCAGTTGTCCTGAAAGTGCAGTTATATTGTTTTATTCATGTGGCTCAGTAAAACAGACAGACATAAATCTATAAATTACAAATATTTTTATATGTGATTATTTCTTAGAAGTTTGTACATCGTCTAAGAGAGAAGAAGATGTATTAAAAGTAAAAGGTTTGGTTTTGCAGACATTTCACAGTAACTTTCTAGAGAGGAAAATAAAAGTTCAATTAAAATCTGTGATTGCAAAACAATGTTTTGCTTTATGTGGTCCCTTTAGTAGATAAATCACTGTATTAATATTCAAACGCAGCAACCTCTGTTGAAAATATGACTCCTATTTTATAGCTGAAGTTTTCTAGAGGAGATGGGCTACATTCAAGTTGTAATTTAACAGTGTGAAAATTTGCTGGTAATGGGCCCTCTTAATCTAGGGTCCTTAATCCTACTTAAAGTGTTTTTATCATGAGAAGTGATTAAGTACAGAACACTCATTACATTCACAACATAGTTATTATTTGAATCCAAGTCTCTAAAACTGAAATTTATATGTTGAAGGAGGGCACGAAGTTTACAACTTAAAATGCCATACATATTTGCCATGGTACACACTCAGTAATTCAACAAAATGTTGCCCTATCCTTTATTTTGCAGGCCCAGATCAAACATGAAAAGGAAATTTGACCTGCATTTATTGACCAAATCTGTTAACATTTTTGTCATAGTACCTGCATCCTAGTTTGCCCCAAATGGAATACTTCACCAGTACCGGATGTCACAGTCTTAGTTTCATTAGTGTGAAAAGTCATGCGTGGCAGTTGTTAAGAGGCTGTTTAAAGAACTGTATTTGTGTAGCATATTAAAACTCTCTATTGTACTCCACAAAATATTTGAAGAGGAGCTAATATATATTACAACAATCAAAATATTTAACCTATGTTAAAAGTTCTCCATTTTCTTATATAATCAATAGGGGATGATTTATGCTTCCCAAGAGTATTTGCTAGGAAAAACTACAATTAGATGCAACTATTAGATTCCTTTTTACTCATTTCTTTGTATGATTTACTCATTTGATTTCATGAGAGCTTAAGCACCTAATTTGACGATCATATTTAAAGAATTTCCACATACATTGGTCCAAGTTGTCTACGGATAATAGCAAAGAGTTAACAATAAGCTCACCACTACCACCACCAACTCTACCTGTCACCACTCTAAGAACTTGGAAGCAAGTTTCCATTCTGGGAACACAGGGCATAGTAAATATAAAATGGATCAGAGAGAAGATGGCTAAAAGACTTAATTATAACTAGTTGATGTGTTATATATAAATGGAAAAATAAAGGTCAGTCATATAGGAGTTAAGTCAGTCCCTGAAGCCTATGATCAAAAGATATGCAGGTGGAGATATATATCTATTGTAGGGTTGTAACATTAGCCCTTCATGCTATTTGTCAATTAACATGACCATCCTGAGAAAAGGTTATGAGTGGGTATTCAGTGATAACCAGTTCACTTGACCTTCATTCACTGTGAAATAAGATACTGGTATGCTGCTTTTATGGATTAGTCTTTAGAAAGCTTTGTTAGCTTGAATCAGGGTGGCTGAATTTGACCTGGTCTAGACCAATGAAGTTTCTGAGCCAGCTAAGAGGGTGATAGCCCAAGACCACACCTCTTGTGTTGGCTGTCAGGAATGTCCGCTGTCCTTTCTTGGTGAAATCCCTTAATTTTTCATTCAAACTTCTGCAATGCCTTACTTTTATGAAGAAGCAAAACCCTCAGAAAATGTCTTTCATTTCCTATTTACTAACCCCAGTTTATTTTCAGCAAAATTGACTGTTTCACAAACCGAGGTTTCCAGCAGAGAGGTTTATTGAAATAATAACTAGGGTCTCATCACTAGACCTGAAACCCCTCAGCATGTCACTGTGACTATGCATCAAGGAAAAAAATGGCATTTTGGATTTTTCTAAAATCAATCCATGTCTCTGCACAACAATCTGCTTTTCCTATGCTATATGCTGTTTTAAAGACAATTACAGCAACAACAGTAATAAGAAGAGTGGACTATTATGTAAAATATTCCTGTTATCTTGAAATTTCCTCCTTCAGAATTGTCTGAAACGTTAATTATACACACTCACACAAGATAATAATGTTTACTCTTATTCATTTTTTTTTTCAGACTGAAGGAACTTTCTCTCTTTAGGTGCTCTATCGGCAGCCTCCTCTAAACTATTCCTAAGTATTTGCTGGCTTCCTCTGTTCTTACAGGTCCAGCAATGACAACAGCAAGCACCACTGCACAAGCAGATGAATAACAATGTGTTTACACCATGAAAAAAATGTGAGAATGAGAAAACCTGTGGGTATATGGATGATTTTCTTAAATATTTATAGGATCATCAATAGATAAGATAGATTAGATTTGCTTTGTAGATTACCACAGAATAACAATATCTAACAATAACTGTTAGACAGGAGATTTGTTTCAGCCAAAATCAGAAAATTCCTTGTCATAAAGTTTTCTGAAAGTCCAGTGGATTCGGCTCCAGTGGATTCTGCTGGAGATCTCCAAGTAGAGTTAGAGGGATTCTTTGTACAAATATTAGTATCACGAGACTACATTGTCTTCAAGGCCTGTTTGACTCCAACAGTCCATAATTCTTTTTGATGACATGCAACTTATCTCAAGCTTAAAAACCCAGTGGTTAGTGTCTTTAAATATTTTTATTATAACTGCGATACCTTTTTGAAAAAGTTGGTATAAAAAATTATTTTTCTTGAACTATTAATAGAGCTAACTTCAATTACACAAAACTATTATTCTTCTGATTGAGTCTATATTGAATAGCCTTGTGGATAAGGACCAGGTTTTAAAAAAATTCAACCTGTCAATTATTATTGGATGTTTATGCTATTGCTTTATATTAGCTAAAGTTAATACCTGAGGATAAAAGAATTAGGAACAGGCTGGGCACAGTGGTTCACTCCTGTAATCCCAGCACTTTGGGAGGCTGAGTTGGGTGGATGACCTGAGGTCAGGAGTTCGAGACCAGTGTGGCCAAAATGGTGAAACCCTATCCCTACTAAAAATACAAAAAATTAGCCGGACATGGTGGTGCATGCCTGTAATCCCAGCTCCTCAGGAGGCTGAGGCAGGATAATCACTTGAACCTGGGAGGCGGAGGTTGCAGTGAGCCAAGATCATGCCACTGTACTCCAGCCTGAGCACCAAGAGCAAAATTCTTTATAAAAAAAAAAAAAAAAAAAAAAAAAAAGAATTAGGAACAAAACGCTGTCCTTGATTAGGAAGAGAGAAAACTACACCAAAGTTGGCAGGCACAAAAATGAAAGTCTGCATAAAGTTTGAAAAGCCCAAGAGAGTAAATCATGTCTTGCTACTGACTCAATGTGGTACAGTAAGTCTGACCAACATGAAAGTTAAGCCAATTATTGTTACTGCTTTCTTTTTTATGGAGATCCTGCCTACTCTCTCTTTTTCTCAACACCTATGTTATTATAGGTCTTGAGTTCATTATTTAATTTTATCTTGCCTCATATTATAATAGATTATGAAAATGATTTTTACACATTTGTAAACTTTTTTCTTCCCCTTTTAAGTATTTAATCATTAGATTCATTTTTTTTATTTTGAATTCAGTTATATTTCCAATTTCATTACATAATAAAGATATTGAAGCTCTCTATTCCCAAGAATTGAGGTATTATTTTTAAATGGAGTATTGTCCTATTGTCATGCACACAATAACAATGGTCCTCTGACCAGACGGCACAAGCTTAAAGTTGGAATTATTTTTAGTATCAAAAAGTTATAGGTTTTCCTGTACATTTTCTGTTAACTTATTTATGTTGATTGGGTATTTCATTTCCTCTTCATCTTTGACAAGATAGGGATAAAAGTATAATTCACAACAACAGGATGGAAGGCAACTGGACATCAACCACATAATCAGTATGTTCTGATCAGCAAAGCTGACCAAATACAAGAGTAGATGAGAATAGACTTTATCATAGTAAGTATTTCCAGTTTTTAGACCAAATAACAAAATTCTCTGAGAATACTGAGTTAATGCCTGATCAGAAGAACCATCAAACATATCTGATCAGAAGAACTACCTGATGACATCAATTGGTAGACCTCTCTCCTAAAGAATCAAATTAAGAGATCATCGGTGGAATCCAGGAATTCTTTCTTTTAACAAAAACCTAAAATAACTCCAACAATCAGGAAAATTTAAGACAGATTTAACATATCACCATAAGTCATTGTCATCTTCTACATATTTAATTGTAAACTTTATGATATAATTCACTAATGATTTAATCCAATCCATGTCTCTTCCTAACAGCAAATACTCAGTGTACTAAAGATTTTCCAAAATAAATGATGTGAACCTTTCTATATATTCTCTTTTAAGAAAAATCATTATTGGATAACATAAACAAGGAAGAGTTATTTATACCAGTTTATACAAATCTGAAGAAATGGAAACATTATACAAAAAAATGAAAAGAAATAACAAATACACATTAATCACAAACTTTAAACTTAATACTAATTGGATAGACTCAAATAGTTATACTCTCCTTTCCTGACTGACACTCATGGTCTGTTGTTTGTAGCTACAACAATTCAGATTCTTGTAGCTGCTGAGCACATAAACATTTAAATTTTCTATATATTTACATGCATCTAGGATGCTTCATTCTCAAATCAGGATTCCCCAGTTTTTTTCAAAATCAATACATTTCTAGACCTTCAGCTCTCATATTTGGGAACCCTGTTCTCTACAATATCAAACATATTAAGATGATGTCTCAATCACATTAAATATAATTTCAAGATTTTAATAATTTGCCTTTTGATATATTTAGCCACAAAGAACTAATTTAAGTCACAGCTGGTCATGATTTCTCAGCAATTATCATGCATATTTGCTAATCCTTCCAAAGGAGAAAAGAATCTAACCTATAAATTACTAATGTAAAAACCTTTATAAATAATAAAATAAAAATGAATGAACGGCAGGTATTTTATTGAATATTAATCTCAATTTTGTAATTTATTCTATTTAGAATCATATGAATGGTTTTCTTTTTTTTCTATTGCTATATAGTAGTTGTACAAATTTGGGGGGGAATCTATGATATTTTGGTACATGTATACAATGTGTAACAATTAAGGTGGGGCAATTGGGATATCCATCACCTCAAACATTCATCTTTGCATTAGGAATATTCCAATTTTTCTAGCTATTTTGAAATATATAATAAATTATTGTTAACTATAGTCTCTCTACTGTACTATCAAATGAAGGTATTTTTAGATATCAAACAATAAGCCTCTGAAAAACTGGAGGCCCTGTATGCTGTTCTAGTAGTGCCCAATGGCCCTGCCCTATTCATACTTTGGAATAAATCAACTCATCTTGACGTTTCTTCTTTCACTGCTCCATAACCCTTGAGCAATTCTTCACCTTTGGAATAAACAAAATAATGCTTGTGGGGTAATCAGATTTGGTCATCTAAGAAGAATAGGTTTAAGAGAAGATGTTTAGACTGTTCTTCATGTCTAGAAATTTTTAGCAAATTCCCATAGTTTCATTTGGAAGTTTGTTACTTTTTTTCTGACCTTTACAAAATTATTCTAGCTGGTTAGGCCTCCCTGCTGTTGCCATCTGTCATGATGTGTCAGTTGCATTGCAAAGAAACCACTGTTGGAAAGTAACAAAGATCAATCAGTATGATTACAATGAGTTACCTAACATAACTTGCTAACTTACCTCCACAAATTAAAGATACTTGTGAATCTGTTAGACTCTGCTTCTTTGTGCTTATATACATAATTAACTTAAACAAATCATTGACTATTTCTCAAACATATACACACATCTAAGGACAACAATTCATTGTCAATATGAAGTAACTCAACTACCAACTTGTGGGACTAGGAATGAACTGGGTCTCAAAATCGGAAATGGAAAAAGAACTTTTTCATTTTTAGTTTGACAATGGAAATTAGATGTAGAAATAACATAATATGCCAGCAAAAGTCTTCCTTCTTAATATTTGTGTCTGAGTTGGCAGCATAAATGTTGACAATCTCACATGGAATCCTGCTCTGCTTAGATCTGCAGACTTAACTGTGTTTAGGTAGTTCAGATAAGCTTTAAATAAGCATCTGAATTTCTGGGTGCTTATGGAAAATGAACCAAATTCCTCTTCTTTTAAGATTTACTTATATCTGAGGCTAACACATTCATGTAAAAATAATAGAAGGTTTTGCTTTACGTACCTAAGCTTACCATTAATATTAAACAATGAATTTAATGTTGTCAGCCATGTGGTACTTCATTCATTTCAATGAGCAGAGATCTTTTGTGTTTATTTTCTTTGCAGACAGTAAAATACATCATTTTCTTTTTTCTAAAACAATGGCTAACATTCTGAGGAATTAAGGCATTCCATGGTAAAGTGCAATCATGATTCCAAAAGACTGCATGATATAAAAACCATAAAATTGCACATACTGCCAAGATACAGTAATGTAACAGCCAAGGAGGATAGTGGTGACAGGCTTTGTTTCCCTGGTCTCGTTAAAATTCAGTTACCACTCCTACTTATTTATATATTGGATTCCTGTTAACATTAATTATATGATGTTACTGTCCTCTACCAAAATAAATTTACAAGTTAAAAAGTTGAACACTACTAAGGACCACTATTCCCTATAATTGATTTGCTTTCAGTTAGGATAAACTGTCACCTACTTGTGAAGCATATGTAGTTTATGGGTTCAAAGGACAAGTTGCAAGATATGATGCTTTCTGAGTCCTTGGGAAAAGTTACAACTATATGGCTTCTTTTCTAAAAATCAGAAACAAAGTAAGGTTTCTGACACAGTCAAGCTTAGCAGCAGTATATAACGGTTTCAGACACATTTTAGAACCAGATGATATTTAACCCTAAATACAAGTTTAATCCTGAAAATAAATAAATAAAACCCATTGGCTTATGTTTACCTTCCACTGTCTTCTAGGCACAGCATTGAATGCTTCTGCCGCACTGCTTCATTTCGTTCTCACAGCAGCTCTTTGAAAAAGGTAGTATGCCTCCTCTTTTTATAGGTGAGGAAATTCAGGTACAGTGTGGTTAGGTAACCCACCCAAGATCACTTAAGTATTAAACAACTAAACTAGGATTTGACTCTAATGTCTATAACATTGCACATTTACTAGTATGATTTCAATATAACATGATCCGTAAACTTATTTATTATGAACACACGTCTCCGCTTCTGCAGCTCCACCTGGTGTCAAAGTTCGCAAAGTTTTTCTTTCTATAGTCAAAGTGAACTTAGCTCCCTCAACTCCTTTGCTTCTCAACGTCCTCATCTATAAAATGGGGCCATGTGCGCCCACTTCAGGGGGTTATGACAAGGAGTACATGAGATGACGTATGGCGGGAGCCTTGCCAACTGTCTGATGTGAACTCATTCTTCCAATCACCCCTATAACTCCCTCTGCCCCACTCCAAACAAAGCAAAGCTCTAGTTGGCTTTTCTAATTTGCCTTTTTTTAGTGTCTTCTTTCTCAACATTCACTTGAAGTGACATGGGAAAAGAGCAGTTGTATTCTACTACAAAGTGATGTCATAGAAATATACAAAACCTAAGTACCTTTTACCAAATTGAAGATTTCCAGATGCTTCATTAACTAATAACTACTCTTATTAACAGCTTCATTATGTAAGAAAAACTATCCCTGGCATATAAACAGCCTATTTATAATAGAGTTATTTTTAAATATCTCAGCTTATCTCTAAAACTGTGTATTCAAAAATAGTTTTAAAACATTTTATCTGTGAACTATATAAGAGAAATAAAACGTTTAAATCATAAAATTATAGCCACAGTTTTATATTCACAGCTAAAATTTCATTTACTAAAATTTATGTTTAAAAGATTTCTGTTTAATACACGAATTAAAATGTACTGCTTAATCAACTAGTCAAACAAATGCTACAAGGTATGTTAGAATTCTAGAGAGAAAAACAAAACTTTGCTATTTTCAACATACTTAGGTAGGAATAAAACAACTACATCAATTAAGTCTTGCCTAGCACTTGATGATTAAAAAAAAAACATGCACTTGCACATACCTTTGATCACCACTAACTACCCTATGAATGGATAATATCTCTTTTATATAGATTAGAAACAGGCCTTTAGAGTGAGGGGCTAGCTTTATGTCACCAAACTAGCAGATAACAGAAATGGAAATTAAGTAGTTTTTCTGATTCTAAATTCCTTACTATTTCCAGCACATATGTTAAAAGTAAAATAAGAAACTGTAACATTAATATTATGAAAAAATAATAGTTTCAAAGTGTTTCAAAAACATTAATATTATTATTGACATTCGATAGTAATAATACGACGTTTTAAAACTTTTGCAACCCAAAATATAAATAAAATTAATGACCTCTCTCTTTCCTTAATGCTTCCTTTCTCAAAATTTTATCTTGGGTGCTGGTAACATTCTGGAGAAAAGAGAATGTTTATACACTGTTGGTGGGAATGTAAATTAGTTCAGCCACCATGGAGAGCAGTTTAAAGATTTCTCAAAGAATGTAAAACAGAGCTACCCTTTGACCTATTATTGGGCATATACCCAAAGTAAAATAAATTGTTCTACCAAGAAGACACATACACTTGCATCATTGTGGCACTATTCACAATAGCAAAGACATGACTTAGGTGCCCATCAACTGTGGATTGGATAAAGAAAATGTGGTACATATACATCATGGAATGCTACATAGCCATAAAAAATAATGAAATCATGTCCTTTGAAGCAACATAAATGCAGGCCATTGTTCTAAGTGAATTAACACAGGAACAGAAAACTGAATACTGCATATTTTCACTTGTGAGTAGAAGCTAAATATTGGGTACATGTAGACACAAAGACAGAAACAATAGATACCTGAGGCTACTGGCGGGTAGACAGAGGAGGGAGCGAGGGCTGAAAAACCTCCTACTGGGTACTATGCTCACTACCTGGGTGACAGGATCATCCATCCCACACACATATAACATACCCATGTAACAAGCCTACACACATACCCCCTAAATCTAAATAAAAGTTGACATTTTTTTTAATGCATCTTGGGAAGTCCAGAATTTTTTATTCCCTGAGGTTTGTAAACCTTGTTAAATTGAATGATTTTCACTTTCAATCAATTTCACCATAGACTTCAAAACATCAGCCAAATTCTCAATTGTTATCATCACACATCATTACATCTCTACAATCTTAAACTCTCAAAACTCTAACCCCATGTTCTACCACCCCAGGTCCCTCAGATCCTTTCTTTATTCACCCCCTCCATTAACTTCATCAGAGTCCTGACCTTTTCAAATTCTTCTGAGATTGTCGACTATCTCTTGGTTTCTCTCTCTTCCTGGTTCGACCTCAATCCCCATCGTTGATTTTCTAACTGTACTTTAACCTCTAGAAGTGGGGTCCCCCACCCCCAGACCACCAGAGTCTGTAGCCTGTTAGGAACCAGGCCACACAGCAGGAGATGAGCAGCCAGTAAGTGAGTGACGCTTCATCTGTATATGCAGCTGCTCCCCATCTCTCGCATTACCACCTGAGCTCCACCTCCTGTCAGACCAGCCACAGCACTAGATTTTCATAGGAGCATAAACTGTACCGTGAACTGCACATGGGAGAGGTCTCTGTTAAACACTTTTTATGAGAATCTAATGCCTGATGATCTGTCACTGTCTCCCATCACCCTCAGATGAGACCATCTAATTGCAGGAAAACAGGCTCAAGGCTCCCACTGATTCTACATTATGGTGAATTGTATAATTATTTCCTTGTATATTATACTATAATAATAATAGAAATAAAGTGCACGATAAATATAATGCACTTGAATCATGACAAAATTATACCCCCCCCCATCCATGGAAAAATTGTCTTCCATGAAACCAGACCCCGGTGCCAAAATGGTTGGTGACCACTGCTCTAGAACATTCCATTTCCTGTTCCCATTATATTAGTCTGTTCTCATGCTCCTAGTAAAGACATACCTGAAACTGGGTATTTACAAACGAAAGAGGCTTAATTGACTCACAGTTCCACATGGCTGGGGAGGCCTCACAATCATGGCAGAAGGTAAGGAGAAGCAAAGTTACATTTTACATGGCAGCAGGCAAGAAAAGAGCATGTTCAGGGGCACTCCCCTTTACACAAACCAAGCGAAAGGGGCTTCCCCTTATAAAACCATCAGATCTCGTGAGACTTACTGCCTCGAGAACAGTATGGGGGAACCACCCCCATGATTCAATTATATCCCACCAGCTCCAATCCACAACACGTGGGAATTATGGGCGCTACAATTCAAGATGAGATTTAGATGGGGACACAGCCAAACCATATTACCCATTAACTTCTGTTATGTCTCCCAGCTGAATACCAAACTCAAATTAATTCTGTTGTCTGTGTAAAGAAATGAGTGCATCTGAAGAAATCATACCAGAGTGATTTGCTGCCACTCTCTGTTTTCATGTCTGGCTGTAGCAAAGCCTGAAACACCAGCTACCAATAGTTTTACTTCACTATAAGCGTCATCATCATCTCAGGCACAGCAGATTATGAGTCCCACTAAGACTCTTGAATCATACCTGTCCCTTGGAATCTGACTCAGTGAGACATTATGAGCATGTCCAAGCCTCTCTCAGCCCAAAGGTGGATAATGGAGAGAGAAAGAAAAAAAGTGATTTTTTCACTTGATTTCCAGATCCCTTCAGAGTAAAGACAACCTTTCACATTTTTACAACTGTTAAGAGTATCTGTATTCTTAAAGAAAGCTAGTCTCTATTCCTCACTTCCAAATCACTTCTCATCCCACTGAAAGCTACTTTCCATCCCCTCTGAAACTCCAGAAAATCTCCAATGACTTCCTAGTTAATAAATGGCGCTTTTTAATTATCATTGCTTTATTGACACTGTCAATTATCCCTTCTTTAAAAAACTGCTCTTCTGTAATTTTTAAGATTTTGAGTAAATTCTTACTTTGCTGTCTCCTTTCCATTGTCCTCTTCCTCTCTTCATTACTGAAGCATTTGTGTTTCTCAGGTTTCTGTCATCAGCTCTCTGGTGTACTCATTTTAAACACTTTTCCTAATTGACTTCATTAACTACAGTGGTTTCAACTGTATACTGATAACTCCCAAATATATATTTGAGCTCAAAAAGATATGCATGTATATATAAATGCACATGCAGATGTACATAGGTATTTGTATGTACATGAGTGTATGTGAGTACACACACAGACACACAAACACATATTCATAGATATCCCTAGCCAGCCCAGCTGTCTCCTCCAAGCTTCAGAATCACACTTAACTGACTGCTAGATGTCTCTACTTGCATATCCTATGCAGATATAAACTCAACACAATTAAAACTGGATGTAATTTTAAATACCCCAAAAATGGAAATTGCAAACTCTTCCTTGAATTTTTTGAGTGTACATTTCTAATCAAACATTAAGTCTTGCCAATTTTCCTCAATAAATATTTTTTCTCCACTGTCCTGGTTCAAAACCACATTTTTACTCTGTGGGATTGTTAAAAGAATCTCCAATATGTCTATTGCCTTCAAATGGTCCATCATGTGGAAAATACCCAGGGTATAAATACCCAGGTTACTTTTCTGACTAAATCCCATGGCTCCATGGCCTGCAAAGAATCAAGGCTAATTCTCCCCAACTTCTCTAGCCTCATCTTTCCAAGATATATTGAACTCAGAGGTGAATCCACTTTGGGTGAAATCTGAGGCACCTATAATTTAGGAGAGAATTCTATTGAAGAAAAAGGATACAAAATTAGATACAAAAGTAAATATTTATCTAGAAGGAAAAAGGAAATCACAACAAATACTGAGACTTAAAAATACAGGTCCCATTCTTTGAAATCTCCTTAGGCAATTAAATAGAAATGTTTACACAGAAATGATTCCAGATTGCAATCTGGCATCCCCTTTCTACCTAAAACCCCTACAACCCCCAGAAATCCTCAGAGCTCATCAGGGACTGTTCAAGTGAGAAAATATAAAAGCGGAACTTCCCTAGCTTTGTAGTAAACTCTGCTCTACTTGCATTTTAAGGCCCAAACACACTTCATACAATTTGCTGCCTTTTTGCCTTGGCTCATGCATTAAATGCCATTGTCAATTCCATGTTCTGCCCTGCCATTTTCTCTCATCTTCGATCCATTTGTCTCGCCTAAATAATTACCAATTAAACATCACTTAACATCTAGCTCAAGTGTTGCCTGATTCACACAAGCTGGATGCTTCCTCTCCTCAGGACTCTTTTAATTCCAAGTGCAGCCCTCCCCTGACATTTGCAGGGTCTAGGGCAACAGTACAAATGGAAGCTCACTTGTTATATACTCAAATATTTAAAAGTTATAAATCAAGCTGACAAACTGTTAAATAAAATATATTATCTTCTCCTTCCCTGAGAAATACTTCTTCTAGACAGTTAGGTTCAAAGTTGCAATTCTCAAACTCCTTGTACTTCTCTGAGCCAGAACTTGCCACACTGGGAGACCTGTCCTTCAATCCCAGAACATCAACTTCTCTTCTGAACCAGTCCTGCCACCTCTATCTTCGTTGCACACTACAATAGCTTCACATGTGTACACATAGATATCCCAGCCATGTTCAAGCTCCATCCATTGTCCGTGAAAACAGCTAGGTATCTGGACAATCTCTTGGGCTTAGGTGTGTGCAAACCAATGGCAAAGTCCAAAGAATGGACTCAGGAAAGAGGCGTAGCCCAGGGGCTAGACCTGCAGAGAATCCCATCATCTAGGAGAGGTAAACTCAGTTGATTACATTCTTTTGTCCCTCCAAATCCCCACTCCCATGGGAAGGGGCACAGCCAAATGGCAGACAAGAGAGAAGCTTTCTAAAGCACACAGGCCAAGGCAGGGCCTCCTCTTGCCTGGGTCTAAGGGTGATGCCATTTTTAGGAATGATGTGTATGTCTCCCTGCTAGACTGTGAGCTCCTTACGTGCAAAGACTGCTTCTGATCCATTGCTGCCAACAAATCATAAATGCCTGAAGAATGAATGAATGAATAAATAAATGAATAGAAAAAAGGGATAGCTCTGGAGATGGAAATCCTGTAAGGTTATGATTCTTGAGATGCTTCTGTTCTAAACAACCCTCCCACCAGGATCCCTAGCTGGTCTCTAGATTCCGGTCATGGAGAAGACACCTCTCCACCAAGAGGCAAGCCTTCTTTACATGCAATAAACTGGGTTGCTATTTAAAATGTACTGATTTAAAATACCTAGGTGGTGCTTTAAAATATGCCTTTTTACAAGTTCACTAGTGATTCTGATGTACACTGCCTGGAGATTTAAAAACACTAATACAGTTTAGGTAACAAGAAGAATCGCCTTCAAAATGAGATACAGTTATCTCTCGGTCAATAAATTCTTTTGTAGCAGATTCTTCCCTGATTCAGTAGTCTGAGAGGGAGAAGTTCTGATGTAGGCAGAGAGGAGAAGAAGAGTTTTAAAAATGGCAAAACCAGAGAATAATAAAGCTACACTACTTTTAAAAAAAATGAATACACAGTATCTAACTGGCATATTAGCTGGCACAAAGTAAGCACTCAATATATGGTAGATTAAAATTGGAAAAAAAAACATTCAGAAGTCTCTCAGCTAGGATCACAGTTGGCCCTGTTTCTCTTCAGCTGAGCAATGACAAATAGAAACAGTGCATTGAGGTATTTTTATCATTCACAGCTGCATTATCTGCTATTGCACATGAAAAAATACAAGGAGGACTTTTTAAAACATCTTGTTATTATAAAAGAATTTTTTAACCAGTGAATTCATTATCAAAGTAGCACTAAAAAGACCTAACTACCAAACAATTTGTAGGTGAGTTCTGTACGAGGTCTGTGATGTTTCCTTCATTAATTTACAGAAAATCAAGTTGCAACCACTGTGTGATGTCATAGAAAAAAGACATTGAAATTAAAATCCTGTCCTTGAACACAATCTTAGAACCTTGGAAAAATTACTTAAGTTGTCTTCGCTTTAATTTCCCCACCTCTAAAATGAAGTTGAGAATAAAATTGAGAGATCCATAGGGCTACTCCTTGAGGTTTAAATATGGTGGTTAACATGAGGCACCTCCACAGGACCTTACAATGAAGGTGTCTGATAAATGTTTGACAGACCCATTCACTTTATCTAAAATGCAATCATTACATGTATGGCACATCATACAGAAAAAAGATACATTAGAAACAACCACTGCCGACTTGACTTTCTAGCAGATGACCAACTAGGTTTCCTTGTACTGGTGTAAACATTCTTCACACATCGTATACTCATTTAATCATGTTGTATTTCTTACTAAGTATTACTTTGACAGTCCATAAAACCCTGAGTCTCTCATATAAAATTGGGTACATTTACCAGAAGCTCATCTATCAGACTGCTTCAATTAATTGACATACATTATCCCACTGAATTGTACTTACCAAAAGCAATAAGTAAAGGCTTGCTTGCATTGAACATAATTTGGGTTCTAACTTTAATTAGCCTTTTTACTAACTTTAGCATTGTCTACTAAGTTCCTGTTAGATATGAAAATAAATCTCTTCTTTTGGATTTAGATTTTGTGTGAAGAATTTTAAGTCCAGTAGTTTGAATAGCAATCCAGTAACTGAATTGTCCTATATTCTTTTAAAGTAATTCTCAAACCCAAAACTAAAATGTCAGATGTGAGAAACTTTATAAAACTGTATTTTCTAAAATTAAAAATTTGTCACAGTCATTCTTATACATAAAACAATTTTTATAGTGCCAGTGTCACCATTCATGACAATGAGTATCGGTGGCCTGAATGAATTTAGTGTCAGAGCTCTTGGTTGACTTTTACAATTCTTTTTCATGTCCTTATTTACATTCCATATAATGTCTCCTCATTTTCTTCAGCCTTTAGATTTACAAACGTCCTCTAATTTCTGTGCATGTTGTAAAGTATGCCTAACTTTCAACTTAATGAAGAGGATAATGAACTAGAAATCTAGAGGCACAGGCCAGCTGTTAGATTCACCACTACCCACAAGTGAATTAATTTAACCCTATTTGACAATACTTTAACTATATTATAATAAAATCATAATCATTTACATTTTTATAACAATATTTCACACTTCACATTTTAATAGTTAACATATCACATTCAAACAAACAAAACCATGAGTAAAGCAATGGGAATTTCTATGTTTTCAATAACACTAGTAGTAACAGATACTAACAAGAGGTCTTCCTAATTGGATACACAAGCTTTAATTTATGCCTCACAGAATTGTCCTTGTGCTTCATTTCTTAGATTCCTAGAAGGCTAAATTTTTACCTCAATTGGAAAAGTTGTTCTGTAGGTTTTCACCCCGAGACTGGCTAGGCTGCTTAGAGTTATTTCTCAGAGTCATATCTAATTGTGGAAAACCATTAAATTTGTGCTTAAGTGTCTTCAAATTATTTAGACTATGAGCTCTACACAAATATGAAACATCATCAGTTTTTAACCTCTTAAAAGCATCTCCAAGAGCAAAAATAAGAGAAACACTTTCTCTTTTGTTTCTTGTAAAATGATTTTTTAAATTATACTTTAAGTTCTAGGGTACATGTGCAGAGCGTGTAGGTTTCTTACACAGGTATACATGTGCCATGGTAGTTTGCTGCATCCATCACCCCATCATCTACATTAGATATCTCTCCTAATGCTATCCCTCCCTTAACCCCCCAACCCCTTGCTATCCCTCCCCTAGCCCACAACCCCCCGAAAACTTTCTATTTTAATGTCCTCTAAGATTAAAGAGTTAATGCAGCTGGAAATGTCTCATGGCCCCCTCCACTCTTTCTACCATAAATGTGTTAAAAGCAAAGATGGAGGTAGGCTCCTTTGGTGTCCATAGCTCTGTGTCTGTTAAAGATCTACAAATTGTGCTCTTTCAATTAAAAGTTCTTTTTGTTGTTATTGTTGTATCCCAAAAATACTATTATGGTAAACAACATGTAGTATAATATTTCTGTGAAGTGAATCAGGGAATCCTGACTACACAGTTCCAGGAAATACTAAGCTAAATTATTCTAGTCCATTAGTAGCCAAGTTATATAGGAAAAGCAGCATTGCTCTTGAGTTCATTGCCCCACTCACAGATACGTAACCTTCATTGCAGTACTTCCTTACCTCATACCTTCATTTATTTATCCGTATAGTAAGGAGACTGGACCATAAGATATTTAACATTGTAATGTCTAATTACTGTTTTTTCTAAGAAACAAAATAAGAATTTGATATGTGAGTTTATTAGCTATACTGGTTTGATCTCATTAGTTTGAAATCCTAACATAAAACTTAAAGCTTCTGATTTCAAATTTTAACAAGATATACAATGAATTTAATGTCAGCCATCCAACTTAAGCTTGTAAACTAATCAAACGTTTCTCTGAGCATGTAGCAATTAACAATTCCTGTCTGAATTATGTTTCTATGCTTGTGGAACAAGAATATAAAAGAATTTTTTAGCACATAAAAATAATGTATAAAGAACAATAAAATCACATTGAAAGAATTTTTAACCATTGTATTTAACCAAGTGTGTACCATTGGTATAGAGTTATAATTTATATAGTAATGATTTTTTAAAGACTATATATTTCAAAGTATGGAATTATAAATTTACTTAATACAACTTAAACTGGCGTCTTCCATTATTCTGATAGCACATACAGTCAAATTCAGGTAGTTTTAAGCAACAACTATGTCATAACAGAGATTCACAAAAAAAATGCTGTTGGCATCTTCAGAGGTCTCTAAACCAAACCACAAGTTATAATAATTGAGGTCGGAATTAAGTGTATTTCCTCCCATTTAACATAAATGGTCTTCAAACATAGACATCAAAAGAAAACCTACTCAGAAAGAAGCTGAATATCCATTATGAAATGATAGTGTTACAACATGAAGTTATCGTTATACCACATTAGCTTTTACACTTCTATGTACTTCAACATAATTATGTAGATGAAAACATAGACTTCATATGTTCTGTTTTGTTTCGAATAGTAGTATTTTTTAAAGGCTCTAAAATAAAATGTCAAGACTATTGTTTCTATTTTGTTCCCATCCTTTTATGTCTGGGGTTTTTATTTCTTCTTTTAACATTGGGTAATGTGAACCTCACCATAGGCCTTTATTTAAAGTTTTGAAAAACTCTGGATTCTTTCTTTATCAGCAAATAAAGATAAGAGTAGCATGCTAAAAATGCCAATTTTGCTTCTTGTCCTGAAAGGTGATAATGTGCTTTCCAAAGCAAATTTTCTTTCAAATCCAAAGACCCTGTAATATCACCTTAATAATCTTTTCATCTTGAATAGCACGATTCTTTGAAAATATTAATTACTGAACCATTCACGATATCATTTTGAAATTGTTATACCACTTGTAACACTTTAGCAAATTCAAAATGTTGTACAAAGAGAAATCAATATTATTAGAGGGCTGTTGACCAAGAAGATTTTTCAGAAACGCCACTGTTCTAAGCATAAGTGTGTACAACAAGCTTCAACATTAATTGGAACTGAAAACAACAAGCTTTATTTAGGTGGAGAAACATGTCATTAGTCATAGTTCCTATGAGTGGAAAAATCTTGAGATACTTACATCATGATCTTTAAAAATAAATGCAGCTACCTATAATAAGTTCTTCATTATAATCAGTTTTTTTGTACACTTAATTGATGCAGACTTGTAGCAAATAACTATTTAATGAAAAGAGATGGTTAAAAATGAGTTGTGTGCTTATTTTAAAACCCAACCATTTTTATTGATAAAATAGGGATAACAAATCTGAAAGCATAAACGTTGTATTGTAAATAATATAAGGTTTCTGACTTTTCATTTGTGCTTCAGAATCCTAAACACATTGTCTTACTTATTTGTAATCCATCAACCCAGGTGACAAATAGTCTTCTATATTTACCCACTCAGAATATACAAGAAGCATACTGTATTAGCAGCTGAAACTACAAACGCTACTGTCAATCAAACAGTCTGGCAGAGTACCATATTTCTTGTCACCAAGAGGCTTAAAGCAAAGAATCTGTGCCTAATTCTTTTAAACCTTACAGGTCAAAAGGTTTTAAAATTATTTTTGACACCATTTCTTTGCTTTGTTAACAGGCTTGAGTACTTTTTAGCTTGTAAAGGATATCAAAAATGACTCATTCTAACATCGCAAATTTATGGGTTTAAGACATCACTTTTCACAGTAACATAATTCTTCAGGCAGATTAGATGACTGCTATGCCTCAAAAATATTTTGATCTGATTTTGAAAACTGCGTCCCAAAAGCTTGGCTAAATAGTACCTAGAATTAGGCCAAATGGCCAATAGGCACTTGGAGGTGTTTTGGGCTCTGATAATGCTATAGTCCTAGGATGAAGGGTCTTTAGTCAGTTGAGCTGATTACAACTTCTAGGATCTAGGAACATTATCAATTCCCTGTGGCCTACACTGGATCCCAAAGAACACATTTTATTAATTGTACTTTAAGTTCTGGGGTACAGGTGTAGAACATGCAGGTTTGTTACATAGGTATAGATGTGCCATGGTGGTTGACTGCATCCATCACCCTGTCATCTACAATAGGTATTTCTCCTAATGCTATCCCTCCCCTAGCCCCTCACCCCCCAACAGTCCCCAGTTTGTGATATTCCCCTCCCTGTGTCCATGTGTTCTCATTGTTCAACTCCCACTTATAAGTGAGAACATGCAGTGTTTGGTTTTCTGTTCCACAAAGAACACATTTTAACAGTTCTTTTAAATTAATTCCTCAAAGACCAAATCATATGAATCAATGCATCTTTTGATAAAAATTCCCTCTCTATGTATAAGGAATATTTCAGTACACAAGTTTTCCCCTTGAGTTTTTGCTCCTCTCTTGTTTCATATTCAAGCTACTTCAGTGCACATCCTGATATTTTTAACCACTGTCCCATCTTTCTTAACACCTCAAATATCTCCTCTCAATCCTGTGAGCTAGACAATATCAGCTGACTCTTTCCCACTCAGGTACACTTCTCTCTATTTGATTCTTGACACTTCTGCTGAGGTTATTTTTCTTCTCATCAATCTCTTTGCTTGCTGTAGCTCATGAAAACATAAAATTGTGTTAATACACCACTCCCAGGAAGCAAATCTACCGTTTGCCTTCCTTGCTTAATCTTCTTACTCTAATAATAATAAGCCATCTTTATGGCCACATACCTTACACCTAATACACTCTTTCTCTGAAAACTTGGTGACTTCACTCCCTTCTTAAAAATCTCTTGTCTCCATGGAGTTTTTTTAGACGTACTGAAAAGCATTGACAAGCTCTTCCTGGCCTCACCCTGACTAAACAGGAAACACTTCTCACAGCTTCTCAGTTACCACCCAACAGTGATACATCAGGCTACTATGTAGGTTTTTATTATTTCTTTTATTTTCTCAGTATGTACTTATGCTGTCGGGTGTATGCCTTTTACGTCAGTTTGTGTGGATGTGGTTGGTGAGCAACTGTAGAGTTCTAGAAGTTATAAGCGAGGCACCCATGCATCACATGCAATGGCTGCAGAGTTAACATTTAAAAGATGATGTTGATAAGCATTTAGAACTATAAGTTTCCTCCAAATTCCACACTGACTTGAGGTGTATCATTCCTCCTTTTTTCCATTTATTAGAAGGCCCAGAGGTGCCTACCATCTAGTCAGTAAAAAGGAAATGATCCAGAAAATAGTGACTATTATAGTCACTCATTTACATACACAAAAGAAATGTGAAGCAGCCGGGTGTAGTGGCAAGCGTCTAATCCCAGCTACTCAGGAGGCTGAGGCAGGAGAATCCCTTGAACCCAGGAGGCAGAGGATGCAGTGAGCTGAGGTCATACCACTGCACTCCAGCCTGGGTGACAGAGCAAGACTATGTCTCAAAAAAAAAAAAAAATAAAGAGAAGCAAATATATATATATGTATATATGCACACGCACACATATATATATTTAAAATAAATAGATAATTATATAATAAAAGCAAACCAAAAACAACTACATAAGTACGTAATTTCCAAAGAGGAGGAAACATCTTTTAGATGTCTTCAAATTCTTTCTCAGCCCAAACTCTCAACACTTAGAAAAACAATCACTATTATAGTAATGGTTGCTTAACTATGAATTTTTTAATGCTATCTTCAATAAAAATTGAGCTTACTGAATCCATTGCATAAAAATTTCCCAACACTTTTATATTTTTACCTAGAGGTAGAAGCGGTATACACTAAGCCATAGCTTATGTTTGTACTTACTGTGAATGTGTTATAAAGCTAAGGATTTTGTGGTTTTTAAAATTTACCATATTATATCCAAATGGCATTTTGCAAGCAACACGTGTATAAATGTGGGCTGTAATTGAAAGTGTAAATGAATAATAAGTAATAAACATATTGTCCTGAAATGTTTTTCAATTAGACTAACTTTACATGTGTTTGATTTTTTTTCGTATGAAAAGAATGTTACAATTACCAATAATATATACTATGATGATGTGGGGTAGGGTGGTAAATCTCAGCTGAGTTTTGTCAGTAAGCTATCTTTAATAATTTTGTTTCTACAATTTTATTTGTACAGCCTAAAATCTTAAATAATTTTTGTTTTCTTCCCCTTCGGCTCCTGTTTCACTGTCCTAGATTTTTTTTTAATTTTCATTTTCAGATGGAGGCTTGGTCTGGCCTAGGTTGGAGTGTAATGGCACGATCTCAGCTTACTGAAACCTCCAACTCCAACTCCCTGGTTCAAGCAACTCTCCTGCCTCAGCCTCCCAAGTAGCTGGGATTACAGGCACACACCACCACGCCCAGCTAATTTTTGTATTTTTAGTAGAGACAGGGTTTCACCATGTTGGCCAGGATGGTCTTGATCTCCTGACCTCGTGATCCACCCACCTAGGCCTCCCAAAGTGCGGGGATTACAAGCATGAGCCACTGCACCCAGCCGATATATTTTTTTAAAAGGGAAAAAAAAAGTGCTCTATGCTGGATAATCTTAAAGTAAGCTCTCTTCTTAAATCCATGGTAAAATCTATGGCTTCCACATTTGCAAATAATTTTATAATAGACCCTTCTATCACATTACTTGGAACCAAACAAAACTGGGACTTTAGCAGAGAAGGTCTGTAGATATTTTATACATAGAAATATAAGGCCATTATCTTATAAAAATTAACCTGCTTTTTAGAAATGTCTTGAGTAAGAATATTTCACATGTTATATACAGATATTTTAGTGACATGCATGTATGTACTAAAAAAAGAGAAAAAGAATCTAAAGTTTAATCTATAAATCTGTGGGAAGGCTTCCTGTTCAGGGATATTTTATATCTCACAGATATAAAACAATGATGTTTTGGTAGAGTTTTACTGGTAACCTTTCCAACTCAAATCTTGTGCTAATTTACATTTTAGAGAATACCATTACAATAAAGTTCTGGTGTACCATTTGCCCTTTTACATGACACGTATAAATTATATTTTCCAAGTCAAGCCAATAGAAAGCTCATGGCTGGGTAAAGTTTGAGCTGTGTTTGAGCCATGACAATCCAGCTTTCCCCACTCCCTTTCACCCTGCAGCTTTCAATTGCTCTGCTTAAAAAAAAAAAAAGACAGCCAATGGAGATAAATTTGACTTTGACTTTAATGACATTAAATATTAATACTAAATATTTAGGATTTCCTTTTGATTAAGATTATCATATAGTACTCATATCTTTCACAATAATGTGACTATGATGATTACCTATTTGAAAAAAAAAATGCTCAATGCCCATTATGCCTTGGGCATAGAGGGAATTCAATAAATATGGAGTTTGTTAAAAGGAACTCAGCCTGCAACTGTGAAATCATTAGCCAGTAACACACACACACACACACACACACACATATATATATATATATATAAAACTGCTACCATTATAAGTCAGCTCCCATAAAAAGGCCTTTGCTACTTTTTCTGATACAGCAATTGCATGATTCTTTTTATTCTCTGTACATTTATGTGATGAACTCTCATTAGAGCCTAAAAAGTTTGATATTCCCCTTAATAAAACATACGGAAGAAGAGCTCGTTAAAGTAACGGATTTCTTTAACAATTTTTTTTCTTCAACTTTATTTTATTTTATTGTCATCTAGCTGTAGGCTGATCTAAGCCAAATGAAAAAGTTTCTTTTGAGAACCAGAAATGGCAGCTCTAACTGTCATGGAGTATAGAGGTATAGTTGCTATATACATGCTTTACCAGATAGACTATCCCTTAACCTATAGCTGATGAAATCCTATGTGCAGTGAGATTCAGTTCCCTTCCACAGATTACACTGTGTTGATTCTGTTTTGTTTTTGGTCAAATGCCAAAGCAATACATTTAGCAACAAGAAAGCGGTGCCGCTAATTAAAACAACATATTCCATCCCAACTTATGCAAAAGGAAATAAATATTTAAATAAACATGGATTTGATAAAGACTGTCATGATTAAAATTACACAAAACAAAACGACAGCCTAAGTATAGTCAGTTCTCTCCCCTAAACCTTCCATCTTAACTGGGTTCAGAAAGCATTCAAATCAAAGAATATTTAAAGATAGATAGGATAGTAAATCTAAAATTAAAAAGCAAACACTATTAAAAGAGAGAAATTCATATTATGAAATATTTGTTTTAAAATAAGGTTCACTGATATATTTTTTAAAGTTTTTCCAAAAATTTTGAAGTATACATGTTTTATTTTAATTACATTAAATCTTGTTTTAATTACTTATTTAGACCATACATTTCTAAATTCTTGTATTAATTTATTCAACATGTATTTATTGAGTGCAGGGCACTGTGCCAGGTGATAGGATTAAAAGGACCCATAATACAGATATATCCCATTACCTTGATAGTTCGATGAAGCTAAGAATACAAAGAGGGGAACAGAAAGAAAACAAACAGATGCAAAAGATAATTACGAAGCATGATTGAAGAAAGTAAACTGAGTTTGAGATAAACTAAAAACTTTAGATAGAGTGGTAGGAGACATTCCTCTAAAGTAGAGACATCAAAGCTGAGACATGAAAGATGAAAAGGAAATGGCCGTGCCAAAGAAAGAAGACAGAGAGGCAGTCAGAGAGACTGCGAGAGGCAGAGGTCATGAGAAAGAAGCATTCAGAGAGGTCTACAGGCTGGAAGAACATCAGTGGGATCAACCTGGGAAGAATAACCTCAGTGTGGCTAGAGAAGAAAAGAAGTTGGATTATGAACTCTGGAAGGAATTGTGACCGGAAAAATGGATGCTTTTAAGATCTATTATAGAGGCAGAATCAACAGGACAGTACTGTACTGTTAAAACTTAAGAGAACTTCGGCAGTGAGACCCAGAAATATTAAATACCTTGGACAAAGTTACCCATTTAATGCCAGTGCTGGCACTAAATCTCAGGTATCCCAAATCATAAATCTAAAGGCCTCATAGTACAGCAAGTGTTATAGTTTGTCACATCATGTCCCATGCTTACAGTATATGCATTGCAAGATCATCCCTGAGAATTTATTCAAGATATATTTATGAATATGTGTATACATCAGTGTATTGAGTATAAAGTTATAAGCTTTGTAAATCATAAGGTTTTTCCTAAGAACTCAGTGAGAACAGATTTTTTCTAACAGTCTCCTGGTCACAGCTCATGTTTGATAATACGGTTGTCCACTTCATGTTTTTCAACAAGGCCTCTGTGGTGAGACTGCAGGTTGCCCTCCAAAAGCCCCTTCTCCCCTTCATCTAAGACACATGGCTGCACAGTTAGAGTACCTACCGTTCTCAGCCTCTCTCCATTGAAGAGCGGCCATGAACTATGTCCCCACCAGTGGAACTGAAGGGAAGTGGTCTTTGCCATTCTGGAACTGGCCAGTAAGCTTGCCCCTTAGCATCAAGTTTGCCATTTTCACTTTCTTATTCCTCCTGCCACCAGCCTGAATACAGACATGGTGGTGACCCAGCATAGACCATGCAGATGATGACAGTTCCCTAGGAGATGTCAGAAAAATGACTTTAAGCAAACCTGAGTCCTTAAAGATACACAAGGAGCACGGCTTCCCTGTCATGTTGGAACTCTGATGTGAAAAAGAAATAAAATTCCTTGTTTTTAAGCCACTGTGTTATAGGATCTCAATACTTCAGTGGCCTAGCTGTATACTAAACAATAAAGACTCCTAAATCTCCGTATGTCTGTGCAATTATACTTCCCTTGTTGTGAATAAACTTGAACCTTAATGAGGGAAAATAAAGAAATATAAATACTTGAATAAGTCACTGGCTTATCCACGTGATATTTTCAGGATGTCTTGTTGAGCGTGAAGGTAATTCTGACACATTCGTTCTCATTCCATCCCATGTGCACATACACAAGCACTGAGATCCATTGTAACACATGGCTTTCCTAGAGAAAGTGACAGCTCTCATATAGAAGGCAAATAATCCCCCTTGAGGGTCAGTCACTCTCAAGTCTGCAGGCACAACTGCAAAACATACTATTAAGGCAATCCCTGTGAGTTAAATCATTAAACTGCATGGGTAGGTTATGGGATACCCTGAGTGTAGGTTACTGTGAGGAAGGCATCGACTAGCTTTAGTTCAGTGCTGGAACCGTGACTCATGAGCACAAAGGTGGGATGAGTATCACAAGTAATTACACAGCCCACATGGTGCCACATGCAAGCCAGTCACCAATGCTGTAACTGAGAATAGACTTCAATCTCTCCAGGCCTGGCAAAAGTTCTACTATTCAAAAGTATGTCAACAAGACAACTCAGAATCATTGGTTGTAGGTACCAACTGCCAGTTCAATCGGTTGTGGGCAGGACAGTAGAGTCACATGACAACTTTTACAGTAGATAACATTTATAGCTGTATTCCTCAGAAGGGTGATTTGGAGGTCGGTGTTGAGTAATTCATACACTATCCAATAGTGGTAGCAGTCATAGTACAATAGTCATTATCACAATAACAAACATTTTTTGAATACTTACCAAGTTCCAGGCACTATGCCAAATGCTTTATATATGCCATCTAATTTAATCTTTATATAACCTTATTATCATCCCCATTTTATAGCTAAAGAGACTGAAACTTAGAAACATTAAGCAGAACTACAAATACTCAAACTCAGGCAGTATAATTTCAAAGCTTCATGTTCAATCGTCATATTGTAGTATGACCTTTCTATAATATACTCACACCTTTTTTTTTTTTTTTTGAGACAGAGTCTCACTCTATCACCAGGCTGGAGTGCAGTGGTGCAATCTCAGCTCACTGCAACCTCCGCCTCCCGGGTTCAAGGGATTCTCCTGCCTCAGCCACCTCAGTAGCTGGGATTACAGGTACCCACCACCACGAACAGCTAATTCTTGTATTTTTAGTAGAGATGGCGTTTCACCATCTTGGCCAGGATTGTCTCAATCTCTTGACCTTATGATCCACCCACCTCGGCCTCCCAAAGTGCTGAGATTACAGGCATGAGCCACTGCACCTGGCCCATACTCATATTTATGTTCCCAAAGCATCTAACCTATAGTTACCTGCATTCAACAAGTAACAAAAACACAACTGTGAGACCCACGTTTAACTAAAACAATGCAGTTAGGGTTTCCATTGTCCATTCTTACTACTGCTGTAATTAAAAACAATTTGCAAGACATAAGTGTCAACATAATAAAACTTCAGTGGAGCATCCTAAAGATATTTGCAGATTAGCACCTTGCTTGCGAATTGTGTCAGTGCTCAACTTAAGTTGCAAAATATAAATGTAAATAGTATGACAGTCTTGCAGATGGAACTGTTAAAGCAAACATCTCCACATATGTTTCAGCTTCAACTCATAGAAAATAAGGCTTCTACTGTCTCTCCATGTGGAAAATGGTTGAAGAGAACATTTCTGTCCTCTCTCTTGCAGGCCCACTTTTCACTCCTATCTACTGCTATACCCAGAAAAACGAGTTTCTGATCCAATTGACAAGAGCCTTCCATTCATTGGGTTCGTTTACTAATAATGGGCAGGGCTACTGTGCATCAAAAGCAGGAACTAGGCTAGCACTGCTGTTTCTTTTTAATTTATTTATTTTTATGTTTTTTATTATGCTTTAAGTTCTGGGGTCCATGTGCAGAACATGCAGGTTTGTTACATAGGTATACACGTGCCATGGTGGTTTGCTGCATCCATCACCCCGTCATCTATATCAGGTATTTCTCCTAATGCTATCCCTCCCCTAGCCCCTGCAACCCCTGATAGGCTTGGTGTGTGATGTTCCCCTCCCTGTGTCTATGTGTTTTTACTGTTCAGCTACCACTTACTAGTGAGAACATGTGGTGTTTGGTTTTCTGTTCTTGTGTTAGTTTGCTGAGAATAATGGTTTCCAGCTTCATCCATGTCCCAGCAAAGGAAATGAATGTATCCTTTTTTATGGCTGCATAGTATTTCATGGTGCTTATATGCCACATTTGCTTTATCCAGTCTATCATTGATGGGCATTTGGGTTGGTTCCAAGTCTTTGCTATTGTGAACAGTAGCACCGCCATTTCTTTAACTTACTGGATTTAGGAGCACATCTTCACTATTTTCTCACTCCCAGAGTTCATAAACTGGAGCCATTTTGTCCTTCACATCTCTCTGAGGTAAGAAAACCTGTTTTTGTGGATGCACCTTCGTCTCTCTGCTACGCTTTGAAGGAGATATAATTTTAGCATTCCAGCAACTGGCTCAATTCATGAATTCAGAGTTTGCCTTAAAAGCTGTAAAAGTTCTACAGGCAATCCTAAATGTGTGGATCCCAGGTCAAGACAAGAAGTCTCAAATCCAGCATTTGCAAGTGAGCCCTAGATGGAGAGCTATAGCACACTTGAACATATACTTAAAAGAGGTGCTTTATACGTACGTGTGTGTGTGTGTGTGTGTGTGTGTGTTTCTTTAAACATGGGATCTATCAGTCAGATCCCTTAAGGGAAACAAGTGCAATACAAAACCCACAACAATCTCTCTAATCATCAATAAATAAAACTTACAAAGATTTTCAAGCTAAAAACAGAAAAACTGCTGGAATTAATTATCACATTAATTTAGGCCATTGTATCATCCTCAGAATAAATTCACATCTTACTGCTGATTATGGTTGAGGTTTCAATTACAAATAAGATACCTCCTTTAGGTAAATTAATATTGAAAATTTTATAGCAAATAAAAGAGTAGAAATCAGTTCTATTCATAGGTTAGACGTGTAAAAATAGAAGACAGATAATGGCAGAAATGAAGATTTAATCTTCATATCAGTCCCAACATTACTTAATACAACAATACAGCAGGGAGAAGAGATGTGTTCAGAAAACACATATAAATTGAAAATGAAAATTTTGAAAGAATACCAGCTTCCATACCACAATATTTTTAAAGATATTTTAGAAAAATTTAGATTTTCAGTTTCAAGTTTTCAAATGTGCTTTATGTACAGAAAATGTTTTATATATTTGCTAAATATTTAAAGAAATGAACATCTTATGGGTTTTGCTCCTACACTTAAAGCTCCATTAAACAGTGCTGTGTGTGTATATATATATATATATATATATATACATATGTAATAATTGACCTCCTTTCCATATTTTATGCTATATTATATACCTTCTGTGAATTGCACATTCCTGTGCTATGCCATATATATATATATATATGTGGGATATATATATATGGGATTTTACATATATATGGGAGATATATATATATATATATGGGACTTTTTTGGGCTAATTTTACCATTGTTTATGTGTACTATTACTTACATTCCCACCAGCACTGTGTGAGTATAAATTGCCCCTCAAATTTACTAAGACAAAGAAGTTTTTAAAGCAACACGTAAGAAATTTAATTAAATACTAATGTTAAATTCCTATATGTCAAAAGGTGCAAGAACAAAGCTAAAAGACATCCAAAAAACTAAAAGAAGGTATCTTCAACATTTAAAGCAAAGATTAATATTTTACATTTCAGACAGATTATCCATATGAAAAACAGTCAGCATAGGATTGTGCAATTCACAGACTATATATATATTTATATATATATAAAAAATGCATATAGTATATATATATAATATATATATATTATATATATGCATATGAAAAGGTCAAGTTCATCAATAGTTTAAAAAATATTTATTAAAGCCATAATAATTTTTTTCACTATTAAGAATGGAAAAAATTTAACAAGTTGATACAACCCATTGGTGAAAGGTATAAGAAAATTCGACTCTTATATACTATTCCTGGAAGTATAAATGGTAATTTTGTACTGTAGAGTAATTTGCAATGAAATTTTAAATATGCAATATTCTACAACTGAGCAACCCCACTTTCAAAAATTTATACCAAAGAAATAACATAGAATAGGCACTTAAGAATGGTCAGGGCACCATTGCTTTTAATAATAAAAAAAAAAAAGGTTGGGAGGAAAGAGCCATTTCAAGTTCCAATATGAGGAGGGGCTAAATAAATGAGAATGTAACAATATTACTGCTGAGGTTGCAATGAGCTGAGATGACACCACTGCACTCCAGCCTGGGCAACAGAGTAAGTGAGACTCTGTCTCAAAAAAAAAAAAGGAAAGAAAATAATCACAATACTCTTCTACTCAAAACCCTGCCATGGATCCCCCATCTCATGCAAGGAAAAAGCCACAGTCTCTACCTGGCTCTCTGACTTCATTGAACTAACCTCCTCCTTCTGCCTCACCTTCTTCATGTTACTCCAGCCACTCAGACCCATGGATAATTCTCAAACACCTCCAGCCTTTGCTCTTACTCTCTGCAGAATTTACTAAGAGAGCTACAAATTATTTGGAAGCCGCAAACATAAATGCTTCAGATCACTAAGCAGATGTGATAATAAAGAGTTGAGTAAAATTAATAGGAATCAGGAGGTCTGTCACCAAAAGTGATGCAAATTCCATTTTTTTCAAACACATTAAATGGCTCAAACAGAACAAAATTCATGTGTAGTCCCTTTCCCCAGCAGATCTCCAGACTGTGACATCTGAGATAGTAGTAAATAGAAAGCTAACCATAGATGTAAAGAAAAACAAAGTTAAATTACAGAAACAATGAACAGCACCATCAGCTCTTTGGTAGATGTGTATATACAGGATTGCCTATAAACACACAAAGATTGAAAAACATAGGTTAAGTGGGTTAGCACTGTGTTGTAGAATTACTGAAGCAGGGGCGGTGGGTAGGGATGGCTCTCACTTGTACATTTGTGTTATTTCCTTAGTTGTTTAATTCTGAGTAGTTTTTGTATTTTGGGTTTTTCAGCATTTTTAAAATAAATTTTTAAACAAAATAGAAGTAATATAGAAATTCACAGATATAATTTCAGGAAAGAGAACAGAATTGTGTTTAAAGAGATAAAGCATATCTTCCTCGAATGTCAGAAACTTTGGTTATTTTTAATTTGAAACATATCTTTTATAATTAGTCAATTATTCAACCAAATATTTTTTCCAAGGAGAATATGTAATTAAAACTTAAATAAACACAAATATTTAAACACTGGATTTACACCAAATAAATGTCAGAAAGAGGAAGAAATAGTTTGGAAAGTTTTGGCAAGACTTTACAATACTTAAGAAATTTTAACTCAACTTGTACCAAACTAGTATATTTTTGATGATGTACCAATTCACAGAATTGCGTAAGTGTTGAAGAAAGTTATTTGAATATAGCAAGGAAGGGCACAATTGAGTTCTATTTCTGTTTACTCTGTATAACTTTAACTTTGTGGTAGAACATTACTTAAGTGAACATTTTGGGTTAAAGAAAAAAACCTTGACAAGGCATTTTAAGTTGAAAGCAGTTGATTCTTTTTTTTTTTTAACCATATTATAGTTTTTAGCACATCGAGGCTTGTGTTTAGAATTTGTTGTTAGTAATTCTTATTAGCTAATTGTGTGTGTGTGTGTGTGTGTGTGTGCACTCACGCTTCCTTTATTTGGCACATTATCATCCATTTTTACAATCAGGTTGAATTTGAGGAAAGCATTACTATAAATACGGAAAGTTTTCTCAAGGATATAGAAAGCAGGCTTGATTTTGTTCTTGCAGAAACTCTAGAATCTTCAGACTCAAGCAATTTACACCATTTGTTAGTTGATTACCTTCCAGCCCTGTCAGTGATACTGAGTGTATCATCTATGGTCACTTAAACTGGCTCCTAGGTTTAAAAGTAGAACCAACATCTCTTATGTGACAATATAGAGAACATAATGAGGTATGCTCCTAAAAGAGATATAAACCACTAAGCAGCAAGGAATACATGCCTTAAAATCAGTTATTAAATTAATTATTCTAATAATTACATGTTGAAAAATGAAACTTTATGGCCAATAATTTATCTCCAGTTTTTTAGGGCAACTCTCCTCTTCTTCAGATTAAGTCCAAAGAGCGTTGTAAACAAGAAGAAACATATGGGCATAGAAGCCCCAGACATCCTGAGATCCACCTCTGAGGCAGTCATTGAAGACTCTTCAGTGCTGAAATAATCTGGGCTCATACAGGACTCAGTAAATAAAAGCTGATTTGCTACTATCAACAAACAAATTAATAGTACAGAGTAATAATGTCAGAGAATTCTTGTAGTTGTGCTGTTTAGAGATTCTCAAGCATACTCAAATGTGAAAAGGAAGAGATTTCTTTTTCCTCTGTAGCTCAGCCTCAGATTTCTGTTTCCAGGATTCCCCCAGGTGAAAGTAATCTCTCACCTCTGGAATTCCATTTCTGCACTTCCATTTCATCTCTCCTGAAGTACAGTTTGTGTACTTTTTAAACATATATCAAATCACATGGCAGGGTGCAGTCACTCACGCCTGTAATCCCAGCACTTTTGGGAGGCCTAGGTAGGTGGATCACTTGAGGTCAGGAGTTCGAAACCAGCCTGGCCAACACAGTAAAACCCCCATCTCTACTAAAAATACAAAAATTAGCCAGGGTGTGGTGTCGCTTGCCTGTAATCCCAACTTCTCAGGAGGCTGAAGTAGGAGAATGTCTTGAACCAGGGAGGCTGAGGTTGCAGGGAGCTGAGATCAAATCACTGTACTCCAGCCCAGGCAACAGAATAAGTGAGACATTATCTCAAAAAAAAAAAAAATCACAATACTCTTCTATTCAAAACCCTGCCATTGTGCCCCCATCTCGTGCAAGGAAAAAGCCACGGTCCCTAGTTGGCTCTCTGACCTTATCTGAACTAACCGCCTCCCTCTGCCCCACCTTATTCATGTTACTCCAGTCACTCAGACCCCTGGCTGTTCCTCAAACACCTCCAGCCTTTGATCTTACTCTCTGCAGAATTTACTAAGAGAGCTACAAAGAAATAAAATTATGTGTTTTAAGAATAGGTGCCCTCATATGAATAGAATTTTGAACATTTAGTGCCACCTCTGCTTGTTTGAACAGAGGCAGCCAAATCTATTTGACATTTTCTCTCTATGTACATTGCAGAAGAGTCTAATAATTCTCAACAAACTGTGTTGATTCAGTAATACATCCTAACTAGTGTAGCAGACATTGCTTTGATTAGCAAACCTAGTCATTGGTAACAAATCCATTTTTTGTAACTTTTAAAGTTTCAGTATTAATTGTGGTAAATCACATATCACTTAAAATTTACCACCTTGATTGTTTTAAATATAAAGTTCAGGAGTACTAAATACATTCACATTGCTGTGTAACTACCACTGCCATCCATCTCCAGAACATTTCTCATCTTCTCAGATAGAAACCTCAGATCCTTAAAACAATAATTCCATTCCCCCTTCCCTTCAGCCCCTGGCAACCATCACTTGACTTTCTGTCTTTGTAAATTTGTCTATTCTAGGTACTTCATATAAATGGAATCATACAGTATTTGTCCTTTGTGAATGGCTGATTTCACTTAGCGTAATGTCCTCAAGGATTACCCATGTTGTAGATGTGTCAGAAATCCCTCCTTTGTAAGACTGGATAATATTTTGTTATATGCATAGACCACATTTTGTTTATCCACTCACCAGTCAATGAACACTTGGGTTGTCTTCACATTTTGGCTGGATATGAGTAAGACTTCAGGAAGGGAAAAGCTAATAGTTCGGAAAGTTTTGACAAGATATTTCAATATTTAAGAAATTTTAACTCAAGTTTTCCACCAAAACTAGCATATTTTAAGACTATGAACATGGGTGTATAAATACCTCTTTAATTATTTTTGGTATGTATCCAGAAGTAGAATTGCTACATAATATGATTATGGTAATCCTATTTTTAATTTTTTGAAAAACTACCATGCTATTTTCCACAGACGCTGGCACATTACTTTCTTACCAACCACCCACAAGGTTCCAATTTTTCCTACATCTTTGTCAACACTTGTTGCTTTCTGGCTTTTTTGATAGCAGCCATCTTAATTGGTGTGAGGTAGTGGTAACAAATCAATTTTTATAGTATGCAAAGTTTGCAAATTGATCGTCTTTGCCATTATGTAAATACCCCAGCTGACCATGTCCCAGCAGACAGCAGAACAAAATTTGAATTTTGCAAAGATTAGATATTTCAGCATTTAGCCAAATGCTTCATTTCCTCACATGTAAAGGAGCACAACTCCTTTTTAAATTATTAGGAAAAAATATCTAGAGTGAAACGCTAAGGACAAGTAAAAGTGAAGTGGAAAAGATGATGAAAAAATAAACTTAGACATCTTCAGGTGTCTTGAGACTGATGAAAAGCTTAATTAAAATTCTAAGGCTCCAAACATTTTGGATTTTTTTGATGGGGAAAGGATGAAAAGTTAGTAATTTTATATCACGTGTTTTTTCTTCTGCATTTTTTTTGCAACAACTTTATTTAGTACTGTTACTCAATTGTGATGATTTCAATGTTGCTGCTATTTTGAGGATTGTTGTTAATATTTTAGTGGATGGTTATTTTCCTTTAAACATGTATTGTCAAAAATGTTGCATACTTGAGAGTGATCTTATTACATTCTAGGATCAGCTTTCTTTTCCCCCAGAGTAATAGTCAATAATTGTATAATGCTAGTCAACAGAAAAACAGGATTCACTTAAGAGAATTTGTTTTTCAGTTAGCTTTGCAGGGACACACATATTCCACTGAGAATAGGATACCTGCACTGACATCCACTCAGAGAAGTAATAACTTGCCAAATCCTACTTATCAACGTGTATCCTTTTCTCAATTAATTCAAGATTTCCAGTTTGTTTACTTTCATCTCCAAAATAGCAACAACTTCCTTTAATATTTCAGACAGTCTGGCATTTAAGTAACTGATTGATGAATGTTCAATTGCACTCAGAAGGCGACAGCCGTTCTCATCATCCGTAATTCATTAGCATATAATGGAAATGTCATGCCAATCAAATTAAAGTTGCATGTGATAAGAGCTCTTTGTTATTGATTGAAATTTTCTTCTCAGCAACTGTTGTAACTGCATTTGATATAAACAGGTTCTCTGCCTGTATCCAAGTTGTTTTTATTCCTTTTCCTTCCTCTAGGATGTCATATTCTCTTTCTGTGCCTAGGCATCAATGCATATTATTTCTCCACCAATCTTGCTTTCAGCTGCATGTTTTTGTTTTTCCTCTCTTCATCTTTTCACATTATTCATTGCTGGGCTACAGCAAAATATTGGAATGTGTAGCATATGGCAACAGAGGGAGAAGAACATCTCTTCACAGAATTTATGTTGTATACATTTAAAAGCTTTCTGCTTTAAGAAACTGCCATACCAAAATAAAGCTATTTGCATACACACTAGCCACTCTTTAACCTATGGCATGATGCCACTACATAGAAGAGCATCACCAAAACTCCGTGTCCGTGTTTTCAGAAAGGCATAAAAATATGATTTATATACATTTTTGTTGTGCTTTTTTAAACAAGGGTTAAGTAACAAAATAAAACATGTCACATTTTGTTTATTCTTTTAGGCCTCACAGCTGAGGATGTCTTTAGTCTGCAAACATTTAAAATTTTTAACTTCAACATTTCACCACAGAAGACATCTGAAGGTTATCCTCTTTGCTTTACTCTAATAAATTCTATAACTCAGAGCTTGATGAAAGCACTTCTCTTACCTCTAACAATGTAAAAAAAGAAAATTTTAAATTGAGGTCATTTAGAATTCCTCAGTAGTTAAAATGTTTTTCATAGATACAATCAAACCTTCTTTAAAGTTACAATTAATTCTTACTTAGGGGAAAAATACCATATGGAATAAAATTCTCTTTGGAAATCACGTGTTTGCATTCCTGCTGTATGATTATTCTTACCACACCAGAAACTTCTTAATTAATTGCACTCTTCATGGCTACACTAAAACAGATGTAAATAAGTGCTTTTTATAACCATTAACTTTCACAACAGGCTTTTCCTCAAGAACTGTATGGTTGAATTGTTGAGAGGCAGTTTAAGGGTATGGGCTGCTGAAGGCTGACACCCCTCTCATTTACATAGGCAGTTTATTATTCTAAATCCAACAAATGGACAGAAAGACATTTCCAAATGCAGAGGCTCAAGAGTTGCCCGTGTTTAAAAACAAATTGGACTTACTGTGTTGACTTTTGAGTGGTGATTATACAATGAGTGCTGTGAGTTAGGGGAAACCCACCCCAGTGCTAACTTGGTTTTATTTGTTTGTTTTTAAGTTGGCAAGAAAACAAGACTGCTGAGAGCTTAAACCAATGAAAGATGCAACAATGAGAGAAATTAGAGTGGTAAGAACTAATAAAAACAAAATACGAACAAGGTCTTGTAAGGAGTCCAAAAGAAGTCGACCGGGCCTGACGCCAATTGTCACTGATTTCAGGGATGGAATTCGTTAAGGAGGGAGCATGTCATGTCGTCTAGGAACTGCAGCATGCAGCACTGTGGAAAAGAAGGGAGTGAGTCCATCCGAGTACACTCTAATAGCAGAGTATTAATTTCGACTAGTCTTGTTAACATACTTTTTTTTGTTGTTTTTGAGGTTGCTTGGGGGAAAACATAGCAAAAAATGTTACAGCTACACAAATATATTGTGTCTGACTCTAACAGACACATATATGCCTCTCTGCTTTAGGATTTTCATCATAAATTGGCTTTTAAATTAGAAGATTACCCTCTGATCTGAGTGAATCTGAATGAATCTTTGAGGGCAAGCTCCTTCAATTAAGCCAGGGAGATTCTCCCAAAACAAGAAAAAGAAGTTTTCATTACAGGGCAACAGGTGATCAGATCCAAACCAAACTTGAAGCATGTGCTTTTGTGATAAATCCAGGTAAGTTTCATTCCAGAGATAAGATTCCCTCATGGGAAAAGGAAGAATATCAAAATGCAAACCATTATGCACCAACGAGTGCTACCTAGTGAAGTTTAATCTGTGACATGTTAGGCCCTATGCTATTAGAAAAAATTCATCCATAACTCCTCTCACAGACTTAAGTAGCACGTGTTTTCAGAAGAGAACACCCCATCATGATCTCACATGAGCCATCTTGTGATTTCGGAGGCCTTTCCAGCTTTGCAATCAAACAGTAATATCAATAATAACAGCTACCGATTATTAAGTGCCAAACACTGTGTACTTTACTAATCACCCCTATGTACTTTTATAATCATCCCTAATTCCCAAAACAATTCTGTAATCTTGGTATTATCTCCATTTTCACAAATAAAACTTGGGCTCAGAGAGGTTAAGTAACATGTCCAAAGTCACAAAGCCAGTTAGTGGAGATCCAGGATCCAAACTCAGAGCTGCTGGACCCCAAAGCCTAAGCTCTTTTTATTACCTCCTGCCTTGAAGAGACACCCTCATTCCATTCTCTGGATTATTCTTTGGATATCAGCAAACCCAGGATGTCTCCAGGGTACCTACCATCATACCCTCTCAGCATCCCTCACCACATTTCTATTTTGCAAAGATCTCTTGTTTTTCCTTAAGCAAAGCTGAAAAACAGCCTTTCTCTTTCTTTACAGCTACCCATAAAATAAGATTAATCAGCTTCACAGAATTTATAACTCTTATTTAAGAGATGGGGCCAAAGTCCAAATACAGATGTGGAAATGATTATCCTTACACCTATTATATATAAGGAGATCTTTGCATGATCACACAAAGTGAAGTCTGTGTCTGTCTCTGTGACTTAAGCCATCCCATCTTTTATGTATGTCTTCCCAGTTTACAACAACAACTCCTGGTTTTAAGGCATACTGTTACACACACACACATACACACACACACACACACACACACACATACAAACACACTTCCTAAGTTTATCTATCTACTGGTCCTTCTTTCTTCCATATATATGACACTGGAGGATTTAGAATATTTGTGGTGCTCAATAACTATTTATTAACATTAATTAGCCAACTGCCTCAAGAAAGCCTAATGAAAAGAGAAAAAGTTTGGTTTAAGAAAACATGAGTAGACCTCCCTGAGGACAACCCCTTTCTCATCAGAGAATTTGCCACTTGGATTCACTGAGTAACTGCCTTCTCATAGCTATGTTTCCTTTATCCAAACTGATCTCTATGTAAAGGATCAAGACAATTACAAGAAATTAGTATAAATTAGAATTAAACTGAAATTCCCCACATTGTGTCAAACTGAAATCTTGTTACTTAATCTTTACATTGTCTTCCTCTGGGGTTTTCTCCTTCCTTCATTGTTTAGGCAGTAATTTCTCTCAGGCCTTTTAGCCATCTTCAGCTTACTCAGGAAAGTGAGGGCTGTTAAGAGCTGTTCTGGTGTCCTGGGATTTGTATGTAGAAGATTCCCTTTCACTATTTGATAGCCTCAGAGCTGAAACGGCTGTTACACACCACTCATCACCAGCAGTGTCAGAAGTTGTATCAGCATCTTCAAAAAGAAAGCCAGTACATTTTCAGTTAAAAATAGCCATATTCTAAGCTTACCTATGTTCCCTGCACAACTTTTTTAAGTTGAAATGAAAATAGCTTTTGAACATGTCGTCGCCATGTTCAGTAATTTCTATCAGGTGTAAAACACCTTTGTTTTATTTCCAGAATCCAACAGCTCCCTAGCAGCAGTCAAACCTAAAAAGTCTTAATGTTTGACTTGGCTAGCATCCCACAATGTTATTCTAATCTCCGATAGATATTTCATTAAGAGAATATGCATCAAGCCACATTTATTTTAGTTCAGTGACTATCTCATTTGCTTAAAATCATAGTTTTCCCACTTATGTAATGAAGGCCAGCAGAAGAAAAATGTCAACACTGACAATAATTATAGTTAGAATAACTATAGTTAATGTAAAGACAGTTTTCTGGTATGGATTTTATGTGATGCTGATGCCTTTTCTAGATCTAATAGTGCAGGGTGGATAGGGAGATTAGAGAAATACTTCTGATATGTTCTTTAGGCTATAAAAATTACATGTAGGGCCACCGTGAATTGGCTTGATTTTCAAAGTTCTAAGGAACAGAGGAAGAAGTGATGATGGCCTTTTGTTTATAAAAGCAAACTTCTAGCACTAAATGACTGTCTAGGGGGCAGAGCAAAGTATGGTTTTAATTCTTCCCTGGATCAAACCCTCAATAAAATTACATAGCTCAAGCAGCCTGCCAACGCATTCGTCTATTCAGTCTACCAAGTCTGGAAGACTGGTAGAGAAGGCTTTGACGCTAGACTTCTAAACAAGCTAATGTGGATGAAACGTATCAAATATCTTATATAAATTCACCTGATCATGATCCGTCTGTAAGAAATCACCTAGAATATCTGTTGTTCTAATTTTTCTTTCCCATTTTCTTGGTGTTACATACTTGATTTCAAAGAAACATGTGCGATGACTCTGCAGTTTTGCACACTGAGCATTGAACACTGAAGGGCTCTTACCTATTCGTATATTGCACAAACATAAAATAAATTTTAATTTCTTAGGAAATTTTACATTGATTTACAAGAAAAAGAGTATTATTTGGAAACTGTTTATAAATTATAATTATTCAATTGAACTAACAGACCTCAGCAAACAAATCATGTCATCATCACTGATGACTTTAAGAGTGAGCATTTCAAGTGGATTTGGATTAAGTTGTTAATGAGAACTAGGGCAGAGGCTCAGTTCACTGGATTTTCACTTCTTGAGACATGGAATCATGTACTGAATAAATCAAGTGCAACTGGCTTCAACTTAGCCTCAATGACCAGCACCATAAAGTAGCTGTGTATCTAACACCATTAGCAGGCTCCAGCCCTGCAGCCTAGGAACACAGAGTAGAAGGAGGGCTACTAGCCAGCTTTGAAGGGCATCCATATGAAAAGAATTCAGGACTCAAAGAAGGCATCAGAAGACAGGAGATCTAGTCGTATTTTCGGGCTAGACTCACTGGGCCAGTTACCAGCCTTCTCAACATTGTCTCTCTCAGGAGAAAGTGTCTATGGTATTTTCTGCTATTCCTACAGGGCCTTATTAGAATTTACAGATTGTAGAAAGGGCACAAATATGACACAGACAGGTAGTTTCTTTCCTCCTGACATTTATAATTCCAGAGGACTAGGCAGAAACATCAGAACTCTCTCAAAACCACCAAAGAAGAAGGAATGAGACAGCTCATCTAACAACCCCACCACAGTGAAATACAGTCAGGCAGTGTAACTTGCTCAAGTTCTTCCTCAAAGTGGGCCCAAGTCAGAAGAAAACATGATTATCATTTAAGAACAATAATATCTGAAGGCAAAAAAAGAAACCCTTGTACCAGATGGACGTTTCATCCATTTGTCATCATTACTATGATGAAACATGCTATTAAAAATAAATGAAATAAAATGATAAAACTTGTAAAGGGCTCAGTGCCTGGCACATAATAAACACTCAATAAAGGTTGGTTCTTAGGTCTTATCAGTAAGAAGATCAGAGTGAGCACTGTCATAGAAGGCTAGGATTTTAGGCAAAGAGAGGGCATACACATTTACATTTTTAACACATAGAAAATTAAATTATAGCACAATTGGACCAAATTGAGAACCTCCTGTAGAAGTATGGAGTCCTGAAAATACCTTTACAGCATAACAGGGACTTGTTGGGACTTTATAAGAAAGGATTAGGAACATTTGTTTATTTTTTAAAAGACTGCCCTATGGGAACCTAGAGTAAGATATGAGGCTTACAGACTTGGGCTGATCCTCCCCAAATTTGGGGGTTGTTTAATGTAAGTCATCTGGGTTTTAAGCTGGCTATTCCGGACTATTCCCTTAACTAAAACAAGACGGCCCCCTACCTTCGCTGAGAGATCTCAGAATCCCTGAAGTCTGGCAGCCTCCGCTAAGCCAGCTGCTGTTTGCAGGATTCTGATGATCTGGGACTTCCCAGGTGTCAGAAGCAAACAATAGATCACAGCTGGCATTAATTGGCAGCACCCTGGTTGGCAGTCTCAGCAGAGAGAGGCCAAACACTGAACAGGCCACAGAGAGAGGACTCCCCTCACTCAGCTAATATTAATTGAAATGTCTTCGTGGAATGCTGTTTTGCACATTGCAATGAAAACAGTTTGTTTTTAGGATTTAAACATCCCTCCGCTGTGTTTGCAATCTGAACACTACAGCATGTGTTAAAACATAAGATCCAGGGAGGCAAACTGACTATAAACAGTTTAGGAGCTGGGGGAGGGGGGGGCGGGGGATGGGGAAGCCGTGTCTTTCTTTTGCAATTTTCAAGCTCAGTGAAGTGCACAGGAGTGATAATCCAGCACAAGCAAGAGAAAAGAAAGAGATATTTAAATTTCAGAGGATGTTTTTATTTTTTATTTATTTATTTATTTACTGTGTGTGTTGTTGGTAAGAACCCTGGAAAAGGAAAAATGATTTAAATCCATGGCTTTCCCCCTGATGCTGCCCTTTTAAAATCCTAGGCCACCATGCTAAATATTATCCTGGTTATGTGGGGCAATAGTCTCAATCCATCCAGTTAAAAGATACCAAGGAATGTGGTTTGCGGCCAGTAATATAGATTAGTATGCTAATATTGTTCTAAGGGTAGCATTGTTAAATAAGCCTGTGATATCCCTGGAATCAAACTGAGCACACTATGCCAACCCATGTGTATCATTTAGGATTATACACGGACTGTTAAGAATACAGAACAATTGCTTCACATTTCTCTGTGCTGGTGTCATCTCCTTTTCGTATCTGGGAACAACACCCATATCTCGTCGTCAGCTACTGACATTTGTCATAAATTTCAACTGACCTTTTGCCAGAAGAGCTTCAGGATGATTTTCTTTTTATCTTTGCACAGTCTTCAGCTTGTCATGATTCATCCCGGAAGTATTTGGGGCCCAGCAATGTGCTTGATGTTATAGGAGATGAACAAAAAGCAGGAAAATCAGTTCCTACTTGGGGAGTCTAAACACATATTTATGACACAACTAGACAATCTGGAAGACAATGATAACTTGTTGATATGAACTGAATATATCAGAGTCAAAGAAGTTAGAAATAAGGCAAAGATATTTATTCATTTAGTTTAGCCATCAGAGTTTTTATGTAGAAAATAAGTTTAGAGCTGTGCTGTGAAGAAAATACAGAATTTGAATAAGAAACATAGTTCAGATTTTTCTTAAAGCAGAAAGAAAAACAAATGACAAATAAGAAGGCCGTAAGAAGAGAAATAAAGAAAAGTGGGCTGAATAGAATAAAGGGTGCTACCAGCTCTTTTATATAACAAAGAAGGGGTGAAGCTGTGCTTATACTGGTTCATCCTCCAAGTTTTAAGACTATTCCAGATGTTATACATAGATATGTTAACACAAAACCGTTAAATAATTCTCCACAAATTATGAATCCAGCCAGTACTAATAAGTTATAACAATAAAATTGAAAAGACAATAAAAGGTAGCCCTGGAGTAGCATTCACTCAAGTCCTGGTCCTGCTTGAAGTGTTTGCTTAAAATGATTTAAGTCTTTTCCTTTTCTTCCAGATCCTGAAGTAGGAACACTTCCCCAGTTCGTTTTTAGCACCTTTAAATCATTCTTTCCTCAGCGGATGAAAATACCTCTTTAGTCCTCCTTACCCATCTGTGTACCTTTCTTCATTTCCTCTCTTCTATTTTTCTCCTGCTTTCCCATTTCTACTCATTTTCAAAGGATGGCTGGATAATACACCCATACATTCAGAACTGTTCTATATCTCAAAGCAATCCCGCTTTGAATATGCCATGTAAACATAAGCCTGCTAATACTTTGGACTCACTTTACACAACTATAACACCTAACAGTCAGTGTGCCATGGAGAACAAATTTAATGTAACTAAAAACATTCTTCTCAGTTTCAATGGACAGAATGTCATGCAAAGAATGAAATCATTACCTTAAAAATATAAGCAAGTGCCTTCATTGCCATATACATAACTTAATGTAGGAATTCAATTTATATCTTAAATTGAAAAAAAAAAAAGTCCCATTTAAATTAACTTCCAGGACAAAAGAAACTTTGTTCACTTCTTATCCCAAGAAAAACTATGTTATTTAGGACAACCCATTGTCTAGCCAATCATTCCCTTGTGATAATCCTTCCCACCTACTGAGTATCAGTCACAAGGGTGAGGGAATTTAAGATGAGTTTTAAAGTTAGGAGTGCTAATACAAATTATAGTAATAAATTTAATTGCAATCTCTGGGTAATCAACTTACCATTATAAATAGTTGATTCATTTATCACAGTTACAATATCTAGTGGTAGAAATAAACTCACACATCCCTCTCTATTAATGTGCTTAGAACCTATCAATCCAGCTGTTTACAAATGGGATTCAAAAGGAAAGGATTCATTTATTACACTTGGAAAATGTTTTGTAATCTCTTGAAGAAAAGACAGACATGCAAAGATTGTACATTTTCATAGGTGACGTGTTCTCCTGGATTTAAATACTGCAATGAAAAAATGGGAAAGCCTACATTTTTTTTCACTCTAGCTACACCCCTGATAAGCTACCAATGTGAACTTGAACAAGTTCTTAAGCATTCAGAGCTCATTACTTATGACCTAATAAACAAAAAGGTATGAAAATCAGAATAAAAATTGAAGCTTCAAGTCAACCTGAGAGATTTTGCTCTGGAATAGATCAGATTAAGGCAAGCTCTCACCAAACAAAGATAATGCAGAAAGAAAATCATACAATTATAGAATTTTAAATCCAGAAACAACCTCAGAGCACATTGATTCCCTCCTGCTCATTGTAGAGATGATGGACATGAAATCTGGAAAGAATAAATAAGGCACCCAAGGCCATGCAGCTAAGTTGTGTAGCCATGAAAAGAACCTGGGAACTGAAGCACATACACACGTGTGTGCATACACACATACAAATGTTTAGAAAGAATATTTCATATATAATGTTTGTGCAACAAGAAAGTCACTGGCAACAATATAAATTATATTGAACCTTTCTCTCTCTTGATTTCTCTTTTTTACATGTGTTACTGCAAAAGTGGTTCCAGATCTGAGGCAAGACAAATAAGGTTTGTGCCAAATGCTATGTGTGTCCCCTGCACCCATGCTGGCTATGAAGAAGCAAAAGAAAAGATTAAAGAAAGAAGCTAAAAAAGAAAGAAGAAAATCATCACTACTAATACAGTCACCCAGTCTACCAGCAAAATCATATCAGCAGAAATTTATTGTCTTGTAGATTAAATATATTTCCTAACATACTAATTTTGTCTGGTAAAAATTAATAGTTAGATGATAGGCATGAAATAAATGACACCTATACTTATAATTATTCAATATGT
Source organism: Cacajao melanocephalus (assembly GCA_963573385.1). Lineage (NCBI taxonomy): Eukaryota > Metazoa > Chordata > Mammalia > Primates > Pitheciidae > Cacajao > Cacajao melanocephalus. Next base: position 7,070 of record CAUYLG010078251.1, on the reverse strand, counting down.
TGCTGCTATAATTTATATTTTCATACTCTCCTTCATAATTAATATTATCTGTATTTTGAGCTCCTAGTAAAGAAAATATTCTGGGCCAGCCTGAAGTTCTATATTTATCTAGAATCACTGGCACTTCCTATCAGTCCACCATGTTTGCAAGTCTCTTATGTCCTAAAATAAGCCATCTCCCTATTCTTTTTGCCTCTTTCTCCTCTTCTATCTTTTCCTAGCCAATCCCTTAAAAAAGTAACCTAGATTCACAACATCCACTTTTTCTTCTTTATTCTTCCACCTACTGCAGTGTCACTTTCACGTCACTCTTCAATAGCTGTCTATTGAATCTGTTTCACAATAATCCCCAGATCACCAAACCCAAAGGCCTCTTCTCAATTCTCATTCTCCTGGATAGTGTTTGACATCCAACCACCTTCTTTGGGAAATTCAGCCTTTTTATGCTGTCTTGATGCCACTTTCTCCCAATCTTTATGAACACTTCATGGACCCTCCTTTACCACCTGCCCTCCACTTATTCAATAATAATCTCATCCACTCTCCAGGTTTCATTTACACCAGTGATTCTCAATGGGGGATGATTTTGCCACCAAGAGACATTAGGTAATGCCTGAAGACTCTTTTGGTTGTCACCACTGCACAGAGTATTGGCTGCTGGTACCTAGTGGGTAGAGAACTGGAACACCAATAAATAGCCTACAATGCACAGGACAACCCTCTAAAATGAAGAATTAGCAGGCCCCAAATGTCAACAGTGAGAGGATGAGAAATGGTCTACACTTACCTGTTTATAAATATGGCTATGTAATTATCCACAACCTACATCTCTCAATGAAGCTCTAGACATATTTTTAATGCATTCCTCGTACATGTCCAGTACTTATCATTATTTGCCTCCAAACCTTCTCTTTTTATAGACCCTCTCCCAAGTAGTCTTCATTCACTCTGAACTCAAGTTAGAAACCTTGGAATCATTTTCTATTCCCATTCTATCACCATCCACAACCTCTGTGTCACCATGTTCTACTTTATTTTATAATCCCATAACCTCTGGCATGGTGTCCTTAACTTCAGCCCCTCCCCATTCCATTTCATTATTTACATTACAGCAGTCATCATTCTATAACCAAAGTTTCTCCTGTCCCTCTTTTATTGAAAAATTGTCAGTGGCACTCACTGCCCAGAGAGTTAATTCTTAGCCTGGATTCCAGGATTTAGGGGAGGAAATGGAAAGGGACTAGAGGGGATTTCCATCTACCACCTAAAATTGTGTTTAAAATTAAACATGCGGTACATTTTCTGGAAAAATTAGCAGCTTCATTATATTCTCTATGACAATGACTCTCAAAGTTTAGCATACATCAAAACCTCCTGCAGAGCTTTTTAAAACACAGATTGCTCATCCCCATCATAGCTTCAAATTCACTAGGTCTGAGTTTTGGGCTGAGAATTTGCATTTTTACCAAGTTCTTAGCTGATACTAATGCTGCTAATCTTGGGACCACAGTTTGAATAGCACCATTTTACATTAAACGCATCTGGAGATTTTAAAATTATTGAGTCCTGGATCTCATTCCCAGAGACTCTATGGGATGTGGCCTAGGTTTCTGAATTATTTTTTTAAATTTCTGTAGTTGATTCTAATATGCAATGAATTTTGCAAGCCACTGCTCTAAGAGATACATGACCCAAAATAAGTAAGGAGCCTAGAGGGTAGAGAAAAAATTGCTGAGGATAGAACCTCCTCATCTGGCCTCCACCTACCTTCCAGGTTTCTATGCCACCCGCTCCTCTCTCACTCCTTCATCATCTCACACTTGACCGTCTAAATGTCCACACCGGTTAGACTCTCACACTGTGAATGCTCCTGCCACTGCATTTACTCACAGGCTTCGCTCTACCAGGAATTACATTCCCCAAACTTTCTGGAAAATTTCACTCATTCTTCAAAGCTACCTTCAAAGCTACCTGTTCTAATTTTCTCAGATCAAAATCAAAACCCAACTACCACCAAGGCAGAATTACCACTCCCTAGTTAGTTAATGTTCCCATAGCACTTCATTAATACTTCTGGTTTTTCACATCATATAAAAATTAGTTGTTGGCATTGCTACATCTCCTTAGACTGTGAGAACCTAGAGGGCTGCTGGTATCTGATGCCTCAAGTAGAACCTGACACAGAGCAGGCAGTCAATCTGATGTGGTAGTTCATTTATTCATCCACCCAAGTAGGCAAAGGGAAGTCTCCTTTGCCTAAACTTTTTCTATTTTATGACTTTTCTGTATTTTAAAAAGCAAATAAATTCTTAGTGAAAGTTCTCTGAATGAGCTGGAGTCTTCCAAATGTTTATGAACGTCAGAAAGGGAGTCGTGCATGCAAGACAGAACTCAACAGCTTTATTTACTTAACTATCATAACTGAATACTTAACATATTCAAATACTTAAAAATTCTCATTGGTAAGCCTGCAAATAACTACTTAAAAGAGTGTGTGTGGTGGGAGAAATGACTATAAAAATGTTCAGTTAGGAAAGCACTGATCTGTTTCTCTGGGTCTAATTATTGCCCCGTGTAACTCAATGGGAATTCTCACCCTGAATTACATAGATGTGAATCCAGCCCAGATGTGTTCCTCAACTCTTCTCAGCTTGGTTTCTAATACACTTTTTAAAATGATTTCTCTTCCCTACCCTTCTAGAAGAACCACAGATAAGTAAGTTGCACGCTATACTTTAAGCCATCAAAAAATATACTATAGAGTATAAATCAAGTGTCTAATTTTGTGGTTTAAAAGGATGAGTTGGGGGAGAGATTATCATCATCTTAAATTTCTGCAAAACCCTAGCAAAGATACTAACTGATGTGATATTTTCTTTTTTCTTTTTTTGTATCAGAATTTACACATATGAATCAACTAAGGAGCATTTTTAAAGAGTAACAAAGCCCTGAGTGACTTTCATGGAATTGATCAAGTTCTACATTCTGTAGTCACTTTCTTTGTCATAGTCACAACTGAAACCAGCAAATTTCTTAGAACTGTTGATAGTTGGACTACCATTAATTTTCATTGTAAAAATTTTTGGAAGAAAGAATTTGTCACTTTCCTGACTCTATAAATATTTATTATATTGAACAATATGAGTTTTTGAAAACAAATTATTAATAATCTACAGAAGATTTAAAAATATATAATTTAGTCATCATCTAGAATAGTTTTTCTATTTTGACAGACAGAATATACACGGTTATTACTCAGAAATTCCATCAAATGACCAACACTACACATTCTGCCTTTTCATTCCCCACGTTCCTTAAGTATAGCAATTAAGCAATTCTCATTTGACAGAGAAAAAAGTTTTAAGTATAACCTTTTCTTCTAGGTTTAAAAATAGGAGTCTATTTTTCACTTTATACTTTTTCACCTCATTGTTTTATTTTTACCTGCTTTCTTTACTTGTTAGAGATAAACAGGACACAAATAATCAAACTGAATATTTTTATGAAAACTTTTCTTCTGTGTGTATGTGTGTGTGTATTTTCAAAAATTGTCAATTTGGGTTGTTAATATCATCAGTTTATAAGAATAACTCAATTCAACTACAGATAACTGGTAGCATAATTCTTACATGAGTGCATCAAACGCAACTCCATACAATATCTTTTTCCTTGTGAAAACCTAAATGAACCTTCAGTGAGAATGAGCCTTCTCTGACAGTTTTCCTGAATTGCAAAAGTTCATCGGCTAAATCTATGACCTGTAGTTAAAACATCATTAATCAGACTTTAAAATAACCACCAACATTTACTGTGCTCTTTTTTTCTCCACGTCCTTGCCTCCTTCTCATCACCCCAAGGCAACATGAGGAATAAATCTAATTATTTAATTTAACAAATTAAATTACCTCACTGGAAACTTGCTATGCCACTGTCCTCAGGCGCCCTGTCTACCAAGACACCACTTACATATAGGTGAAAAGTTTTCAAATGAGATTCTTCTCTGGTATTAACTCTAAATAAATTTTGTGGACAAGGTCCGAAATGAACTCAGCTTACCCTGAACTCCTGGTAAAAGTAAATTAGCTAATTTTGTAGCATAGATTCCACACACTGGCACAATTCTCAGTGAGTACATGGGTGGGCAGTGTGATGTGTCCTTTCAAGTTAAAAATAAATTTTAGTTAGAAAGAGGATTTGAATTATATTGCTTATCTATGACAGCTCTATAGATAAAAGATTCCTCCTCTGGGGTGACATTTAAATACTAAACAAACCAACTCAGGAATAATTTAGTGATATAACTATAGTTAGTGATCCACATTTAAATTCAAGAATTATATAGACCTCCTCCCAAAATTGTACGTGTTAACATTTTCTTAGCTTTGGGAAATCTAAATCTAAGCTTAGTTTAGTGACTGAAATATTTTCAAGCAGACAAAAAATAACCCATTTCATAGTGCATGATAATTTCAAGTGAAAAGTCTTAACGTACTATAGAATATTTTAAATACTTTTTATTCAACATTACGGCCCTAGTTGGTTCTTGCAAATTGTGTTGATAACCGGTAAAATGTTCGTATGAAATTCATTACTTCCAAAACGAAAATCTTCAAAATGCATTTGAAGAAAAAACAAATCTGAATAATTAAGGCAGGTCTTCAGTTGTTTTCTTCCAATAGAAAATTTCGACTATGAGAGACCATGGTATTGGAATGTTGGAGGAGGAAAGGAAAAATACATCACAATAATGGATATCTAGGGATGTTTCTATCAGGTATAAGAGATATTTCATGGACCAGGAGTCAATGATGAAAGAATTTATAATTCTGTAGGAAGCAGGGCCAAGATGGTAACACCTAATAATGAGACATATTTGCAGGGATTTATAATATTCACCAATTGGCTAATGTCCAACTAAGTTCATCAAATGACTAAGTTGACATTTCCTATAGTAATGACTATAAAACACCTTAAAATTATTTTGTTAAACCTAGAAAAGCAAATAAATTTGGCTTTGTTTAATCTTTTTTCTAACTCTGAAAATTGGTTTTTCTATAGTATTGAATACCATAGTAACACAAAGGACTAGTATTCCAACATATTAACTAATGTGCTTTCTCCTCAGTGATTCTTTCTTAACCCGTGTCCCTTCCCTAGTCAAAGATTTTGAGATGTCTCTTGCTTTAGGGTAGGGTTGATACTTTAGTGAAGAGAACAAAAGAATCAAATACTTGCCTTTGGGGTGTCAAAGGCTGAGATCCAGGCATAGGACAAAAATATCTGTGATAAGTTTCTCAGGACCAGTATTTTCTACCCACCTATACCCAGACAGAGCTGAAGTTTGCCACTGGGAGGGAAAGAGGCGGAGCATGCAAGAGGTAACAAAGGAGTTTGAGCTGCTTTGGGTGTCTGAACAAGAGGAGGGTTGATAAGGTTGGAGCCTCCAGATAACTTTAGTGGATCTGAGAAGGAAGAGATAACATAGGTGGAGGTCAGAGATGGAGTAAGTCTTGCAGAATATCCCCAGACCCTACCCTGCCACAGGGAATACTGGAATAAAGATGGCTGCATGGAAATTCTGAGCAAGAGGGATCTGAGATAACTGCAGAAAGTTCCCCACAGTCCCACCCAGAAAGGTTCAGAAGAACAGAGAAATATGTACTGCTCAAGAGGAGAGGTTCAGAAGTAGCTGAGAGAATGAAGACCATTCAGGGGCTTGGAAAGAGATCTAAGCAGATCAGCAACCAGAAACCTGATGAAATATGGGGATTTCAGTGGATGCCAATAGGAAGAGATGACAGCCACCATGATCTGACACCCTGTAAACCTCCTAATGAGTAGATTCAACCCGGGATGCAGATAGAGATACTGAATGCATTATACTTCCTAGTGCAGTATAATGCATCTGGTGCCAAGAGCTTCAGTTAAGATATTGTGACTGCACTATTAATCCTATATTAAAGATAACAAAAGAACATTCACATTAAGATTTGAATTTAGTTATTTCTGATTTCAAAATCTGAGAAAATACACTTTATTAGAGTAATAATGAGTCATTAACATATCATTCAATAAATAATATGGTGACAATGCTTCATCATTTTGGAAAGAAAATGACTCCTTATGCCAAAATAAATTCCAGATGGATCAGATATTTTGAATTACAAAATGAAATTATAAATGTATTAAAAGAAAACATGGGGAAATATTTCCTTAATTTTGTAATGTGAAAGGCCTTCCTAAACATGACATAAAATCAAGAAACTATTAAGAAAAATGCCAAAAAATACAAACAAAGTTAAAAGATCAATAACAAAAAAATTGCATCATATTTTGACAGTTGAGAGCTAATTTTCCAATTTATACAATGCTTGTACAAATTAGCAGGAAAAGGACCAGAAAAAAAAGGTAATAAAGAACTGATCGATTAATTTCAATAGGCAATTCACAGAAATGAAAATAAAATGGCCAGTAATCAGCAAAAGTTGTCAATCTGAATCAAAAGTAAAGAAATGTAAATCATATATGTTTTCACCTCTCAGATTGGTAAAATTTAGTAACGATCAAAATCAACAATGAGTAAATCTTCTTTGAACGATTCCATTGTTAGAAATTGAGTCAACTGAACAGATAATGTTCCCACTGACTAGAATGTTCTTTACAGAATTATTTATTGTAAAAATAATCAGGAAAATAATCTGAATACTTATTAATAAAAACATCACACATCTACAACCATCTGATCTTTGACAAACCTGACAAAAACAAGCAATGGGGAAAGGAGTCCCTGTTTAATAAATGATGTTGGGAAAACTGGCTAGCCATGCAGAAAGCAGAAACTGGACCCCTTCCTGACACCTTACACTAAAATTAACTCCAGATGGATTAAAGACTTAAACATAAGACCTAACACCATAAAAATCCTAGAAGAAAACCTAGGCAAAACCATCCAGGGCATAGGCATAGGCAAGGACTTCATGACTAAAACACCAAAAGCAATGGCAACAAAAGCCAGAATAGACAAATGGGATCTAATTAAGCTTCAGATCTTCTGTACAGCAAAAGAAACA
>CAUYLG010078250.1:0-10312 GCA_963573385.1 Cacajao melanocephalus | reverse complement strand
AGGGGAGCACTACACACTGGGGTCTGTTGGGGGGGGGAAATAGGGGAGGGACAGTGGGAGGTGGGGAGTTGGGGAGAGATAGCATGGGAAGAAATGCCAGATATAGGTGAAGGGGAGAAAAGCAGCAAATCACACTGCCACATGTGTACCTATGCAACAATGTTGCATATTCTTCACATGTACCCCAAAACCTAAAATACAATAAAAATTAAAAAAAAAAAAGAATGTAACTGTTTGCCCCTTTTCTCTATCCTCCCTTTTTCCTTTCCTCTTTCCCTTACTGCCTACTGTTTTCCCTTTAAATATTGAGGTCCTCAAACCCTCTTTAGCAAAAGCATAGATCACAAATGTTCCTGTGATTTGTGTTCCTTTTTCCCAGGTACATTCTCAACTGTAGCAAAATAAACCCCTAAATTGATTGAGATTTGCCTCATTTTCTTTGTTTTACATTTCCTAGTAACTCAATTCACTGTTTTCAACTTAACAGGCTAAAAGAGATGCTAAGAGAATGTCCTCAAAAGAAGTCACCATTAATGTAACAGACAGCATCCAACAGATGGACAGAAGTCAAAGAATCACAAAGAACTGTGTCAACTAGCAGAGAGTGCAAGCAGAAGGGCAGATGGACTTCTTCAGTGTCCTTCATGGCACTAGATCCCATCAAAGAACCTTGAAGAAGTGTCTTCCACTTGCTGCACATGAATGCTACTGAGTCCCTGGCAAGACTGTCTTACCTGGCAGCAAACTGCTGCCTGATTTGTTGAGACCTTCTGAGCCTCCTTCTTATCATGTAAATGTATTGGTACAGTGCTCGCCTATGTTAATAAACTGCAAATGTGCAGTTCAGTTTGCCTCTTTGCAACTCCTGTAATAGGGTCTGGTGTAAAAGTAGTGAGTTAAAGCTACAGGTCAGTTTGTGAAACAGAAAAGTAGGAATGCGTTTCCTGGGTGAAAGAGTCACACCTCAGTGCTAAACTCTCCTGGCCATGATAGTGTGTTCTCTTTCAGGCAAACTTATTCTTTCCTTCTTTCATTTTAAATATTATCATTACAAATCTTATCAGGTTCACTTAAAAGCTGGCTTTCATCCAACTCTAAACCCACATCTTGAAACAATCAAGGTACAGGAAAATTCCTTGTTATCCTTGTTTCCTTAACTTGGTATGAGACAGATCAGATCCAGTTTCCCATGCACCAACCCACTGCCCATGGCATGCCTTTGGGAGGTGTCTGTGAAGCAGTCATACCTGCTTCTCATCTGCCTGGAAAGTCCTCCAATTCTGGTGTCCATGTTGGCCTCCAGTCCTTAATGTCACCATGCTTGTGGCCAGTGCATCCAAATAAGGACACCCCTGAGGGCTCAGCCAGACATTGCAATTTTGCATAGCTTTCCAGTTCCCTTTGCTTGTCTTCTTGAATGCCTTCCCTCTCCATTGGGATCATTTGCAATTGTTAATCAAAGACTGAATACTGCGTAGGAGAGGGAGATGATTCAAGAGACATGCGGCAGCATGCATGGCTTCCCCTTGGCCTCTCTGTACACAACAGCTCCAGGACTGTCATTTTGGCATCTGCAAAGGAATCACTTTAGAAAGCCAGCACCTGGTTTATGTGTATTCACTCTGATGTTAGATTGATGTGCACTGCATTAGAAATGAGGTAGCTGACACAGAAAAAGGATGTTTTGATAGGAATACTTTTCTCATATGTCTTGAAACATGTTCATCTAGAAGTATTTTCCTGCAAAGTAATATAGCATGATTTTTCAAGGACTGTTAACATGCCTGGGATTGGGAAAGATAGGACTAAAGTTGTACTAAACTATACCAATAAAATCCATATTTAGCAGAAATAGGCAGCCTAATGGTGTTATATTTATATAACATAGTCCAGAGAACTGATATGCAGGTCGAAGGTCAGGTACTCAACCTCCTTATCTGCTAACTCTGTTCTTCAAACCCAAATGGGTAGTGCCATTGTTCCTTCTTTCCTTCCATTGGCAGATTGTATATTTATTTACTAAACATTGAATGTCCATCCTGTGCCAGGTACTATGCAGATGTTGACAGATGTGGGGTGTTGTTAGTCATGACTGTCTATTCTGAATCTAACAGTGACTTCATAACCAGGAGACTGAATTAGACCCTAAGATATCATGTGTGCTGCAAATTGCTCTGCAATGGAATCTTTTATATCCAGGGTAGGTTTGTGTCTTAACTAGGTGTTCTAATCACTGTACAAGACTTTATCATACACAAAATTATGGTTTTATGGTTTTTCTAAACCTTTATCATTTTGTGATTCTTCGAGAAAGGGCTTTTAGGGAACTTCATGTTCTAAAAAATGTTTTTAATAATAATAAAATAAAAGCAAAACCTGTGACTCATATGTCCCCACTGGCATTACTCAGCAGGAGCCCCCAGCTGCTGAAGGTTGGCAGTGACCCTGCAAGTTCAAGGGCTCTTTCTCCCAGGGGATGTGCTTTGTGGCTTCTCTTTACTGCTTTGTTTCTACATCCATTCACTGCTGCATGTTGTTTGGAATTTATCACCTTAAGAAAGTGTCTCTGTTTTTTATAGAAACACTTTCTCACTTCCAGGGGAGAAGGAAATGCAGGGCATATAATCTGGCCTTCCCCAGAACAATCTGGATTTCACAGAGACAGCAACCAGAAGTTAAACCATGTGACTAAAAATGCATCTGGCTACTTTTTCAAGTGTGTATGAGACAGAAACTGATTCTTAGGATCACACTTTTCATTGCAAAGTTTGTGTCAATAAAGTCACTAATTTTAAACATATATGGGCAGTTAACAGAGAATCTTTACTGGAACCTTAAATTTGTATGCAGAGCTGTTTAGACTATTTTTTCTTTTTAAACAAAGACCTTTTACGTAAGTGATCCCTGTGAATCCTCCAAAAAGCCTTGTGAAGTAGGTAAGGAGAATGTTATTAGCACCAATTTACACTTATTGAAATATTTATAGTCCAGTCAACTAGTAAGTGATGGTACAAAGATTCAAGTGGGGGAAGCCTGTCTGCAAATTCAATTCTTTTCCTACCACCACATGGTGCCACCATGGCAAGAAGGTCTGGTGTGACTGGGAGATGAGGCTATTTAGAGGGGAATTGTCATGGAGCCTCAGACTGGGCTGAGCTCAAGTCTAAGAGGGTAATTTGGGTGATTGGAGGGGGCTAGAGAGGGCCAGATAGAGAGGATTGAAGGGGGCTGGTAGCAAAGGCAGTGATTGGAAAGGGCCAGTGAGCTCTCAGGGAGTTTGGGTGTGGTTCAGGCTCACTTACATCTACAGAGAGGGTGACCTTGACCTGGTGTGTGAGGTCTGAACACTGAGAGGGTACTTTATAATTCAGAGAAGATAGAAATTGCACCCCTTAGAATAACTGCTTAGACCTAAAGGTAAGGGAAACCAGGGTCCTCCCATGTTGCTGCCAATGCCCTGAACACTGCTTGGGTGTACAGGTAACAGACTGTAGCCCCCTCACCCTTTACCCACAGCCCACCTTCACAGTGCTTTCCACAACCTGACCCTACCTCCCACGGTACTTGAACACAGGTACTCCTGTTTGCACTGCCTAAGTCCTGCTAACCTGCATCTGTTTATGATGCAGCCAGACTTGTGGGCTGCCCCATGTGACACTGAAGTGCATCCCATTCACATTTGCTGCTCTAAGCAGGGTTCACAACACTGGCAGCTCCTCTGCTGAAATCAGGTGACAGACCTGCTGTGTTTAGCTGTCATGTTGTCAAAACCTAGGAATTTCACATAAATAGCCAGCTCTGGCAGAGACTCCTACTTTATAACTCCAATATCCAACCTTCCCTTCTTCCTTAGTTGAGCATATGTCTACTTAAAACAAACATTACACTTTCCAGCCTCCCTTGCAGCTAGAAGTTGCTGCATGATTAAGTTCTAGACAATGCAATGAAATAGAAGTGAGGCATAGAAGCTTCCAGGAAGTCAGGCCCTTTCTTTCCCCTTTTGCTTCCTGCTGTGCAGAATGAGGAGCTAATGGCTGGAGGAGCTACAACAGTTCATTGGGCCATGAAGTAAGTTCGAGAATTAAAGCCATGCCAAGATGAACAACAAATTAGAAGAAGCCTGGGTCCCTAATTCCATTGAGCTTCATGAGTCTTGGACTATATGTCCCAAACTTCTTTTTGTGGGAAAGAAATATACTTTCTCTCATTTAAGTTGCTGTTTCAAATCATTACTCACAGCCAAAACTAATTCTTTTTCAAGTTTGAGAAATTCAACAAAACTAATTCTAATTTGTATGTATACACTTTCACCTTCTTTTGAAAAATTGGAAGATCGCTTACCTTTGGACCCTTGGCTGCTTGGCCACATCTGGCTGGAGCTGATGAGTCTGCATTAGCTGGAGCTGGGGGTTCTCCAGATTGTGATAGTCCCTACCACTCACTGTGGCTTATACATGGTAACTTCCCCATTTCTGTTACCTGCCAGAATCCAGAGACATTTGAGCTTGTTAACTCCTGCTCCACATTATGCTCCCAAACATACTATTTTTATGCTCTTTTCAGGAGTCATTGAGATATACAAGATCCTTTTCTCCTGTTTCACCAGTCTGGGAAGTGGCCAATCTCAGGAGAATTTTCTGAGCAAATTATGAATATTACCTAATATTTAAAATCATGCATTCACTTGCTCATTGATTTAATCAAAATGTATGTACTGAGATACTTAAATCGGCCAGAAGTTAGGATGTGGTGAGAAATACAACAGATCTGGTCCCTACCCTCACGGAGCTGGAAAAATAGTAGAGGAAACAGACAATAACAACATAAAGAAATAAGTTATTACAGTAACTTAAGATGGGGGTAAATGCTGAAAATGTTAACAGGAGAATGAGCTAGACAGAGGCAGGAATGGAAGCAGGAGACCATTTAGGAGGCTATAGCTATAGTCCTGGGAAGAGATGTCAGTGCAAGGAATAGGGCAATAGTTGCAAAGATGGATGAAAACATATGGATGCTGAGAATATTTTGGAAATAGAAACATTAAGACTTGCTGAAGGACTGGTAAAGTGAAGGGAGAAATCATGGTGATTCCTAAGAGTTTGGTTTGAGCAATAGGGTTCTTGGCAAGATAGGGGAAAACAGGGTGGGAAAAGTTTTTTGGGGAGGCAGTGAAAATCAAAAAGAACCATTTTGGACTCATTAAGTATGAAATAATCAAGAGGAGATGTCCAGTAGGGAATTGGATGTTTGAGTCTAAAGTTCAAGGACTTGGTCGAGAGTGGTGCTGTGCATTTGGGGGTCATCAACACACAGAAGGTATTTATTGGAATAGGAGTTAGTTCACCTGATGAAAAGCTGGCGAGGAGAGTCCAGGGCTGTACCAGGAGACACTCCAACATTTAGGGAGTTGGTGGTGGAGGAAGAGTCAGCAGAGGGTACCGAGAAGTGCTGAGGCAGTTAGAAAGAAAACAGGGAGCTCATTTACTGAAGCCAAGATTTAAAAAATATGTTTCAGGAAGGGAGATATGGTCAGTCATGGTGAATGCTACCAAAAGATTAAATCACGTGAGAACAGAGATGTGACCCCAACTAGCATCATGAAGGTGACTGGCGATCTTAACAAGAACACTTCCAGCAGAGAGGTGGTCATAGAGCCAGACTACAGAGGGTGATGACTAGATGGGTGGTGAGGAAGTGGAGAGAATGAAAAAAACGTGTCTTTTGAGAAATGTTGCTATGAAACAAAGCAAAAAGAGGCCAGTAATTGGAGAGAGAGATGGTTCAAGGAGTAGTTGTAAAAAGTGGGATATACTAGAGCATGTTTCTCAACAACTCCAAGGGTTCCTTAGAGTGAGGCTGAAGCTGGAAGGGTAGGGGCATTGTCCATAAACAAGTCCTTGAGGAAGTGAGAAGAGAACAAATTTAAGGCACAGGTAACCACATTGAAATTTAAAACCTCTATATGATAAACATTCATATAAAGATGAATGATAGTCTGTTAGAAGATATCTACAGCCTATGTATCAAAGAGTTAATATAGTGACATACATTAAAAAAAAAAAAACAATGAGAATTTCATAAGCAAAGACAAACAACCCAAGAGAAAATAACGTGAACAGGCAGGAGGAAAGTTGAATGGCTAACAAAAATATAAAAAGATCCTCAGTGTCATCAGTAATTAGGCAAATTTGGGTTAAAAAAAAAAGAGATGCCACTTTTTTTTATCTATCTGATTAGCAAAGTTTTAAAAATTTGATAATATCAGTGTTGGGAAGGGTGTAGGAAAGAAGTAATGTCAGACATTGCTGATTTAAATGAAATTAGTGATACTATATAGGCCAGTGTAGGGCAGACAAAGCTTTACCTCTACCTTCGTAGGAACCCCCAGCAGGGCCTGAGAATTAGATTGACATAAAATAGACTAGCAGGAGATAAACCTAAAGATTTATTTAATTTGTAAGTTTTATGTGACTTGAGAATCTTCATAAAGAAATGACGGCTCAAAGAAGTTGCAAAATCTCAATGCTTTCCTACTATGTTGGACAAAGAGAGGTGATTGTGAAAAAGTAAAATATACAGGAAAGCTAAAGAAAGATTAAGAGTTGTTTCAACAAAATTCGATTGTTTGCAGAGAATTCTCTCTGTCTCTGGTGATAAAAATATCTCTTTCCTCCTGGTACAGGGCATCTTTTACATGGGAGTTTAATATGCTTTCAGGAAAAAAAGGAGAAGTCAGAAAGTTCTGCTTTAAGAGGGGCATGGTGGCTCATACCTGTAATCCCAGTACTTTGGGAGGCTGAGGCAGGAAGATCACTTGAGGCCAGGAATTCAAGACCAGCTTGGGCAACATCACAAGACCCCAACTCTACAAAAAAAAAAAAAAAAAAAAAAAAAAATTAGCCAGGCATGGTAGTGTACACCTGTAGTTCCAGCTACTCCACAGGCTGAGGCAGGAGGATCACTTGAGCCCAGGAGGTCAAGGCTATGGTAAGCCAAGGTTGTGCCACTGTACTCCAGCTCGGGAGACAGAGTGAGATTTTGTCTCAAAAAAAATTCTGTTTCCACCTGCTTTTTAAAAGTGCCTTTATCTCAAAATAACCCTTATGCCAAAATGACATATTCTGGAGAGGCATATTCTACCACTCTTCAATGTCAATTTAGTCAACTTATTAAAATTTAAAATATGTACATTCTTTGGCCAAATAATTTCATTTTTAAATAAATACCTGTTAAGGGCTGAACCGTGTCCCCTGCCAAATTCACATGTTGAAGTCCTAACTCCCAATATCTGAGAATGTGACTGACTGTATTTGTATATAGCATCTTTCAAGAGGTAATTAAGGTAAAATGAGGTCATCTGGATGGGCCATAATTCAGTATGACTGGTGTCCTTGTAAGATTAAGAGATTAAGACAGGCACACACAGAGGGAAGACCATATGAAGACACAAGAGAAAATGGTCACCTACAAGCCAAGGAGAGAGTCTTCAGAAGAAACCAACCTTGCCTCAGACTTCTAGCCTCTGGGATATGAGAAAATAAATTTTTGTTTTTCAAGCTCACCGGTCTGCAGTATTTTGTTATGGCAACCCTAGCAATCTAATACAATACCCTAGAAAAATATCTGCACATTTTTATGAGGCAGGTATTTGTGGGACAGTACTCAGAGTTTCAGAGCTCGATTCAAAGGAATCAGAATGACAGAGGACAAAAGAGCACAGGACTACAGCAGAGACTACTGGCATCCACCTTTCCTTCAACCCCTTTACCACACCCAGGCTGACTTCCAGCTGCAGCACCTGCTGTCCTTGGCCTGAAGTCTTTATCTCACCACTCCATGGCAGGAGTTGCCAGGACATTGGCGCTATTGATGCTTATTCACTCCTCTCCCCATTCCGGCACCAGTCAGTCAATGACTGATGAGAGCTCCCTCAACCTTGGGTGAGGTAATGCTGAGATACGTATTTTATACAAGCTCCCAGAGTTTTCTCAGCTGTATTAAGTTCCAGTTACCCAGCAGGTAGCTAGTTTAATAATGCATTCCTTTACTGGATGCTTCCTTGATCAATCTCCAGGGTAGAGTCATTATTGTAGTTGCAGGCTTCTATATAAACAGCATCCTCTCTCTTGCCTTTCTTTTTTATTATCATAGTCAAACATCATCTTTTCCACGACTTGGTTTCCACCATAGATAGTCCTTCACCTCCTCCCCAGCATGAGATATACATCCCACTGCCACTGGTCTATAAATGTTCTGTTTATGTATATTGTACCACAATAAAACATGTCAAGACCAATAAATAAGAAAATAAATGTTCTGTTTTGCTTCAGAGGGAATCTCTGATTTATCTGATTTATCCTAGATATAAGAAGTAACTTTGAAAGGAGCCCCAAGAGATACCTTAACAAAAGTCACAAACTACATGCTTTCAGGGGACAGGCAGGTGATATAAATGGGTGCCGTAGACCATTGTGAACAGTGGGACCTGGGATGAGAAAGAAAATGAATGCACACTTAAGAGTACCATACAGTGAGTGTGTCACTCTCCCTGATGAAGAAAGACATTTGTAATAGCTGACTCAACTAAAAATTAAGATGGCACTTCAGGAAATACGGTGCTCAGCATAGATTTACTAATTGAGATGTCATAGTTCGTAGTTGCTTGGGATACCAGAAAAGTCTTCCATTGCCAGTGAGCCCTTTGCTCCATAGCTCCACTTTATCACTTTGTATTTCCTTCTCAGCCCTCTACCATCTCACCTCTACTCCAGCTGAAACTACACTGTAGGGTCACCAGTACTCTAATTGCCAAAGTCAATGACATTATCTAAGTCCACATCCCGCTTGACCTCTCTGCATCGGTTAAAATAAATTTTTGCTTTTCAAGCCCACTGGTCTGGGGTGTTTTGTTATGGCAGCCCTAGGATGGGCTTCCTCAAAGTTCTGTCAGCTTTTGCATTTGGAAACGCTACCCTGCTTTTAGTCATCCCTGTCTTTCTGATTCTACTCTTTGTCAGTCTCCTTTGCCAATTCTTCTTCCTCTGCCTGTCCCTTAATGTCTGGTATTCCTCAAGGTTCCCTTTTCAACCTTTCCTCTTCAGACTCTATCCAATTTTCCTTAACAAGTCCATCTGATCCCAAGGCCTCAACAATTTAGATGCTATTTCCACTCTCTCCCCAGCTCCTATGCCATATTTCCAAATGACCATTGCACACCTCCACTTGGATGGCCTATGTGGCAGGGATTTCCTACCTATTCTCCAAAACCCATTCTCTTCCTTCCAAGGAACCCAATTTGGCTATGTTTCCCAGGTTCCTTGCAGTGAGCTCCCAACTGTTTCACAATATTTGATTCTTCTTAAATTACTTCAAAATGTCCCACAATTTGAAGTTTTATGGTCTCTCATGGGAGACCATAAAAGCCACCGGCAGAAAAACTGATGTGGATCTGATGTGATTAGACAGCGGCTCACCCAGGTTTTTGTTTTGTTTTGTTTTTTGTTTGTTTGTTTGTTTGTTTTTTTAGCTAGCATACAGCTAACACTAGGAGTACTTAAGCCAGAGTGGGCTTTGCAATTTCAGTTTCTTAGATGGGTGTTCTCCAGGTAGAGCTCCATCTTAAAAGGAAAAGAGGTAAGTGATAGTGCCCTTTCTGAGCCAGATAGCCTTTTTCATAATATTGTTATATGCTTGGAAGATAGCTGAAAACTTGTTTGCCTTTTAAATTTGATTTCATTTTCCAGAGACTATCTCCCTCTGTTCTAATAGATAAGTTAGCTACGGGATGGCCTGTGAAGCAAGATGTGGCAGCCAACCTTCACAGGCTTTGGGTACGGGAGACCAATCCTAACTAGACGTCTGACGGCTGATTGGGGCAAATTGTGGAGCCTCTCAGGGCTCACCTCCATTAATGAAAATAACAGCATCTTTTTGAGGGCATATTGTGAAGATAAAGGGAGATAACAAATGTGGATAACATGGCATCTGCCACATGATCGTAATTATCGCCATGCCTCAGATACTGTACTAGACGCTTCACACACTATCTCAGCAATCATACAGTCCTGCCAGGTAAGCCTTATCAGCTCCGGCTTTACAGATGAGGAAATGGAGACTTAAAGGCTCACTCCTGCAATCCAGTAGTTTGGCAGGCTAAGGCAGGCACATCACCTGATGTCAGGCGCTCAAGACCAGCCTGGCCAACATGGTGAAACCCCCGTCTCTAAGAAAAATACAAAAATTAGTCAGGCATGGTGGCACACACCTGTAATCCCAGCTACTCAGGAGGCTGAGGCACAAGAATCACTCGAAC
>CAUYLG010078249.1:0-84211 GCA_963573385.1 Cacajao melanocephalus | reverse complement strand
GGTGATGAAGTTTTTTCTGTTTCTTAGTTTTCCTTTGGCGGACGCCCCTTCCCCACAGAGCTTGGCCTTCCCGGGTTCAGCTGTGCTTACTGTGAAACTCTCAGTCTTCAGCGCTTCCAATTGCTGTTCTTGTGGGGGTGGGACCAGCCAAGCCCAACTCAAAGGGCGCCCAGTGGCATATACTCCGCACTGAGAAGCGCTGCGCCACGCCGGGGCGCCGGCAAATCAGCTGCGCAGGCCAAAAGAGTCGCGCTGGCGATACGTGTGGCTCCTCTGCCGGGAATCTCCCAGTTTGTGGGCCATAGAAATTCGTCTGAAATTGCGGTGTCAACTTGTTCTCTGTGCTTTCACTGGGAGCTACAATCCTGAGCTGTTGTTAATTGGCCATCTTGGATCTCTCTGCCCCGTGATGAAGTTTTTTCTGTTTCTTAGTTTTCCTTTGGCAGATGCCCCTTCCCCGCGCAGCTGGACCTTCCCGGTTCAGCTGTGCTTACTGTGAAACTCTCAGTCCTCAGCGCTTCCAATTGCTGTTCTCCTTGTGGGGATGGGACCAGCCGAGTCGGACTCAAAGGGCACCCTGGCCCGTATACTCCGCGCCGAGAAACACCATGCCGGGGCGCTGGCAAAATTGCCTCACCAGCCAAAAAGTCGCGCTGGCGACCCGTGTGGTTCCTCCGCCGGGAATCTCCCAGTCTGTGGGCAACAAAAATTCGTCTGAAAGTGCGGCATCCACTCGCTCTCTGCGCTTTCACTGGGAGCTACAATACTGAGCTGTTGTTAATCGGCCATCTTGGATCTCTCTCTGAATGTACAATTCTTTAAATATTAATTTATTAATGGCTAATTTGTATTTGAAAGGCTAATATATAAAGTAATTGTTTCAGGTGGATAAAGAAATAGTGAAAACTAAGAGTTTATAAGTATTACTGAAAGAATATGATTCGTAATTATCTACCAATCTATAGTCTTATCGACCAACAAAGGTAAGAAGAATAACCCTTGACTGAAAGTAACTTTTTTTGTGTGTGGTTCTTTTCATGTCTCCTTTTTGTAGGTTTCTGGTTTCTGATTAGAGTGATACTCCCAGTACAAATTGTGCCCTGTGATTATGATCACGGCAGGGCAATCATGCTGGAGAGATAATTTAACCTTTTAAAAGAATAAGGGCACATCTAAATGCAAAAAAAAAAAAAGATTAGCACAAATTTTAAAGATTCTGTAGTAGTTGTGTCATACTTGTACTGTGATAGAGGTTATGGCTGTGTTTGAACTGGAACATACCTAATTTTAAAAAATTTATTTTAAACATTCTAAAATGTTTTTCTTTTGTCCATGAAAATATTCTTTTGGACAAATTATTGAAATACCTGGTATTTAACTTCTAAATTGGAATATTAGTCTTTTAATTTTATTCATTACTTGTTGCCAGAATGGCTCCTGTGTCTACTTTAGGTGATATACATACAACTTTAAAAAATTTTTCTTAGTCTGAGTATTCAGCTGAATTAACTTACTACTTAGAAAAGGGAAATATAGATATTTTATTGAGTCTACAAATGAAGCAAAAAAGGTAGAAGTGTCACCAGTTTCTATCTTGTGTTCATTCTCATCATTGGATCCTTCAAGGAAGATAATCTCCGCATTGGTCATGTTTGCTTTCAATATGCCTGTGACTTAGGTCAGATAAATGAAATTTATGGATCTTTTGGGACCATAGCTGAGTAATACTGATTCTGTATACTTCTGGTGCAGTAGAAGCAGTTGTGCAGGGTCAGGTCTCAAATTTTATCCTAAAGGAAAGAATATAAAGCCATCGCAGCAGTTCTTTTCTGTGACCAGACTTTTTTCAGCAACTCCTACCCCACTTCATCTCTGCAGATCCAATTTTTCACTGATTTCTATCCAAGATTGTTACATGGAAGAATGAGAATGATGGGGAATACAAGGTGGGCAGGTAGCCCTGGTATCTTATTTAATTGTATCTTCTTAAGATCCAGACAGCGGAGTAGGGAATTATTAGGCCGAAAAGTCTAGTAAATCAGAAATTAATTTTAGTGTTTCTTAACACGCTTACATACTCCCTGGCCAATGCAGATCCCTCAAGAAATTATATACATTTTCTTTAAGATTCAGATTCAGATTTAATTACTTCATCTCGTGAAACCTATGCGATACCCCAAATTTACTCTGCTTGCCCTAGTACTTTCTCTAAATCTCTCAATAAACTTACAGTTTATCAAATTGTATCATTATATATGAGCTTGTCTTTTAAAATGGACTGTGAACTCTTGTCTCTGAGCTCTTTTCATGTCTGTATGCCCATCCTTTTAACACAGCATCTGACATTTCATAAGGTTGGATGAATTTTGAATAAATGAACCATCAGAACACAATTCAAAACAGTGCCAAGAATATCCTGGATACTTAAGCTTTTTAGTTGATGATATTATTTATTGAAATAATAGTTATGTAAAATCATTTTTCTCTCTCCTAACAGGAGCAGTGTTCCCTTTCAACTTTCAAAATGAATATCCATGCAACACTCAGTGCATACAAAGTGGAGTTATTAGCAGAGTAAGTCTTAGAAATTAAAATGAAAAGAAATATTGTAGATTGGAAAGTAACATGTGTTAGATAGCTATTGTGTGCCAGATACTATGTTTTATATACTTAATGAAAATTTATTGTATATTTTAAGCATATGTTAAAGAGAATATAACATGCATTTATCTGTCACCCAGCATTTTCAAATCTAAACATTTTGCTATATTTGCTTTAAAAAAGTTTAAAGAAAAAAACTTAACATATAGTTACAAACCCTATATATATGCTCCTATCATCCCATTTCCTTCCCATCCTGCCCATAGATAACTATCTTCAGTTTGTTAGTTTTTCCATGAATATATTTGTACTTTTGCTATGATAAGTAGAATTGTTTTAAGTTTTGCATAAATGTGTTTTTGTCATTTTCCTTTTATATTTTATTAAAAATTTTATTTTTTTGACTAGCCACAAAATTTAAAATTCAAAACATATACAATGACATTTATTGAAGTTTCCCTCCAATCTCTGTCCCAGTCTCCTACTTCCTCTGATCAAAAGTAAGCATTGTACCAGTTTCTTATCCAGATGCATTATACCAGTTTCTTATTTAGATACTATTTCTTTCTTTCTTTTTTTTTCTTTTTCTTTTTTTGAGATGGAGTTTCACTCTTGTTGCCCAGACTGGAGTGCAATGGTGCAATCTTGGCTTACTGCAACCTCCGCCTCCAAGGTTCAAGCGATTCTTCTGCCTCAGCCTCCTGAGTAGCTGGGATTATAGGCACCTACCACCACGTACAGCTAATTTTTTTGTAGTTTTAGTAGACACGGGGTTTCACCATGTTGGCCAGGCTGATCTCGAACTTCTGACCTCAGATGATCCACCTGCCTCAGCCTCCCAAAGTGCTGGGATTACAGGTGTGAGCCACCGTGCCCAGCCTCTAGATACTATTTCTTATCCAGGAATAGAGTATGCATGCACAACCATAAGTATATTCATAAATACTAGGCAACTTTACAATTAATAAAGCAGTTCAATATGTGCTGATACAGAACAATCTTTTAATATATGTGACTATACCACATTTTTTTTTCTGTTTTCTGTTGATGGCGCTTGTTACTATATTATAATAAATGCTACCATGACTGCCATCTATATGTTTCATTTTTACATGTTTGAAAGGTTCTCTGTGTCATAAAATTAGAATAGAATTGCTAAGTATTCTTAACTTCAACATTTACGTACTAACAAATTACTCTCCAAAGCAATTTGTATGAGCAGGGGCTCTGATTTTTCTACGTCCTCACCTTGCTGTTGTCAAACTTGAACGTTGGGTGAGACAGTGGATGAGAAATTATATATTTTGGTTGGTTTTAATTTTTAATTCTCTGTTACTTGTGAAGTAGAGCATCTTTTCATATGTTTAGTTTGATCATTCGGATTTTCTCTTTCGTGAATTGCCAATTCATATCATTATCCTACTTTTCCTGAGTTTTCTTCTTTTTTATTTATATGCCCTTAAAATACCTTCTGGATTCTAATTATTTTTCTTATGTGCATAACAGATATTTTCTTTTCCAGGAATATGGTCTGTGAGAGAGTCATTTTTTTTTGTTTAAAAGTTTTAAATATTAATGTATTATCAATGTTTTTCTTTAGGATTTCACTTTTAAGAAGTCTTCGCAGTCCCAAAATTAAGATATTTTCTTGTATATTCTTCCAAAAGATTTAAAGTTTTGCTTTCATATTTAGGTGTATAGTCTACCTGAAGGTGATTTTTTTGGATGGTGTAAGATAGAAATCTAGTTTTTCTCCTATAAGCAACTGATTATAAAGCGTAATTCATTGAATAATTCATCCTTTCCACACGGATTTATAGTGGAATCTTTATTAGATAACAAGTTTTCATGTAGCTATATCTGTTCTAGGCTCTTTATTCTGTTCTAGTGATCATTTTTGTGTCTCTGTATATCAATATCATGATGTCTTAATAATGCTGGCTTTATTATAAGTTTTCTATAAGTCATAGAAATGTTTTATTTGTTCTGGCAGCTAACATTTCCCTAATACAACAGTAATATTCATTACATTTTGGAATCGTTGACCTTCTTTTACTTTATATGTAAAAAATTAATATGTTAGTATTGCAGTTTTATAGAGAAAAATCAAATTATGGAGTTAAATTACTTCCAAACGTACAATTTTGTCTGCTGCTTCCATTATAATGCAAAAGCTGTTAGAACCTATGTTAGAGATACTTGATATATTTTAAAATCACCTTTACTGAGGTATAATTTACATACAGTAAAGTGAACTCATTTGTTCAGTGAGTTTTGGAAATATTTATTCCATGTAATGAACCCCACAATGAAAATCTCCCATCTTCCTCCAAAATGTCCCTATATTCCTTTGCAATCATTTACTACTTCCACTTACACTAACCCCAGACCCTCCTTCCTGCTCCAAACATCCATTGGTCTGCTTCTTTTAATGATAAATAAGTTAGTTTTGACTGTTCTAGAGTTTCATATAAATGAAATAAGATAATATGTATTCCTTGGTGTTGGGTTCTTTTGCTCAGCATTATGTTTATGAGATCCTTTCATGTTGTATATATAAGTAGTTGGATTTTTAATGTGGAATAGAATGCAACTGTAAATATACAACAATTTGTTTATTCATCAGTTAACAAACATTGGATTGTATCTAGTACTATGTTTCCCAGTCTACCCTGCCAGTAGGTTGTCAGTTAATACTGGCTATTGGCTTGTAGCTCAGCTAGTACTATGAACTGGAGTGAGCACCTACAAATGGCTTTTCCAAGTGGCTTGGTCTTCTTATAACACTACATGTGGGTTCTAAGACTAATATTCAAAGAGACAGGAAGTAGAAGTTGCCAGTCTCTTAATACGTGGGACTGGAAACTAACACAGTGTCACTTCCGACACTCTTCTGGTCTGATTTTCCTTACCTATAACATAATGATCATAACACTTGCTTTATTCCTTATAGGATTATAATAAATGAGATAACATATAGATGATCACTGTGTAAAACTTTTTGTAGGTGTACTTTTTACATGCTACTAAGATTTAAAATAATCAGTATTTTAAAATTTTAATATGTACAGACATGACAAAGTACAATTTTACCTTCAAGTTTGATTTTAGAGCTTGCATTTAAGTAAATGTTAAAAATTAGTGAAGTATGCATCTGCTAACATTTCCAGAGACTAGAAATCATTTTTCATTTGTAGAATACCATTTTATAGTTAATTAAATACAACAGTCTAGAAGATCTTTGGAGAACCCAAATCATAGACATTTTCCATTTTTTTCTATCTCTGCTTAAAAATAAAAAGCTCTACTACACCTTGATTTTTTTCTGATGACATTCTTGACTAAATAGTGAGAATTATCTCTGTGGACTTTATTGTGTCATAGCATTAGATAATTAGTCCTACTGCCTTTAGGTGGAGTAGCTAGCATTTACAGAAATTTAATTTCTGTATAATTTGTCAGTACAATGATGGAGCAGAGATATTTATTTTTCAGGGTAAATGTCTCCTCCAAAGAAACCTGCCTTCATGATTTATCTTAATTCAGGGATAGTTTGCAAACTGACTTTGTCAGCACAAGAGGAGATCATCTCTCAGGAGTAGATAGTTATTTACCAAGTTTATAAAACTGATTTATAAAATCAGAACACCGATTATTTTTTAATAAGAAATCTTGACGTCTTATGTTCTGGGTTCCTCTTATTGGTACAACCAGTGTATTGTTTACTTGTAGGGAGATTTATGGATAGCTAAATTGAATCTGAATATTTCTTGGTGAGCATGGAGTCAGAAGAAAGAGATTTAGGTAAAAATGGATTTTTAAAATATCATCAGATTAATTTAGCCAATCTTATAATAAAGATGCTTTTGCAAGTGAGACTGAAAAAACTTTGCACTAAGGCATTTATCTTCAAGACATAGAGCTCTGCCAGTGTTTCTGATTTTCTTTGTCTCATCGGATACATCAATTTTTCTTATTTATCTTATTTCCAAGGCATTAGATGAAATAGTCCATATGCCTATAAAGTGACATCAGTCTCTACTTCAGATATTTAAAAAGTAAATAGTATTATTGCAGAATTTTTGTGAATAAAAATGTGTTGTTTTCATCAATTAAGTTTTTCTTCTGAGTGGCATTTTTTTCAGGAAAAAAAATTTTAATGGCTATGGAATTTATCTTTAGGACAATAAAATTCATCTTTAGTTTTATTTTCCTTTGTAATAATCATAATAATGTCAAAAAACTATAGATATATGTGACTATATTTTGAAAGATGTTTTTGTTGCTCATTTTTAATAAGCAGACTTATAATGATTGCTATTACTTAGCCCCCACTAAATGGATTGACTAATACATTTATTATTAGGAAAATATTTTTGGGTAGTTAAATGAATTATATACAATTTTAAAACCTAAGTTAAAAATTTATTTTCTTCATGTTCAATAGTGTAAGACGAATGGAATGCAAGCCTTTTCACAAAGTCTTAATGAACAGCAGCAACATCAGTCTCCAGTTAAAAAAGGTAAAATTTTATCATAATTCCCAATTTCATCATTGAATGTCTTAGCATTCATATAAAGTTGATATTATTTTATTGCTTAGATCCAAACCTATGTAAATATGAAATTTTATTATATATTTTTAGATTGATTTCTATCTGTAGAAGTCAGGCTACCAGTTTGACTGCTTTCAAGGAGACACTGGAATACAATCGTGTAAACAAGATAGAAATTTATCACTAGATTTCCTATATCATGTAAAATTCTGAACTCTCATAATGATTTTTCCCTGTGAAGTTTCTATTTTCCCATTGTTCTCTTACCTTATTGCTATGCCATCCTCAATACATGGCTTCCATCTCATGGGATCAAGATAACTGCCTGTGCTCCTGCCATCATGGTCCCTGTGTCGCCATTAGGAAGGAGGGAAAGGGGAAGGAAATTCACTTTTAGAGTATGATCCAGAAGTTGCGCATAGTACTTCCACTTACATCCCATTGCCAGAATTTGGTCATGCTGTGCCTACTGGCAAGGTAGACTGGGAAACATAGCCTTTAGCAATACAGTCAGTTAATTCTATTACTGATATAAAAAGAAAGAACTGCTCTAGGGGAGAACCAATAGTCTCTCCTGCACTAGCTATTTTAAAATAAAATAAAATAATTTAATTTAGTTTCCAAACTTTTGTCAGTGTATGTAGTTTAAAAGTTTGACATACGAAAGTACCATTAGTTTTTTCTTCTAATATTTATCCTATTTCTAAATACAATTATTTTCAAATTTCTCAATTTTTAAAAACTATATATTGATGTTTTATCTTGGTAATTGAGAACTTAAGTTCCTTCGCTTCTTCACCCTTCCATCTATCTCCTCACCATGTAATTATTTCACAAGTTTCAATTAAAGTGTTACTCTTTATACTATTATGACTGTGTAAAATATAGCTGCTTAGCCAAAAGATGCATATCTCCCTTTTCATGCAATTACTTATTCTAGAGCTAATGGTTACCTTATTTTTCTATGTTATCTATTGTTAATTCTTTTCCTAAAATGCTCTGACAATTCTGTCACACTTGTTTATACTTATGCTCAAGTATATCAGTTCTTTTTTTCCTTAGATGGGGCATTCCTTTCAGAATACTCCATTATCCTATTCCAATATGGACTAGTTGTCCTTTAGTACCGCTATGCGGCTATTTTTCTGCAGTAGACCTTTGCTATTATCTTGGGATATTCCTTTATAGTCCTTTGGTTTCTTTTTTAAAAAATTGAAGCGGAGTTCACCCATTCACCATTTTAACAATTTTAAAATGTACAATTCAATGGCTTTTAGTACATTCGCAATGTTATGCAACAATACTACCAATTCCAGAACATTTGTATCATTGTAGAAAGAAACCTCATGCTCATTAAGCTGTTACTACTTTCTCTCCCCTCTGCCTAGGCCGTGCGGTAAACACTAATCTATTTCTATTTGGATTTAGCTATCTGGCCATATTATATAAATGGAATTATACAATATGTGACATTTTTTAAATTTATTTTTTAATTGATATATAATCTCTGTACATATTTTATATCAATTAAAATAATTGGGGGCACATGTGGTGTTTTGATACCTATGTGCAATGTGTAAAGATCAATAAGGGAAATTGAGATATTCATCACCTCAAACATTTACCTTTCTCTTGTGAACAATATGTGATCTTTTGTGTCTGGCTTCTATCACTTTCCATAAGGTTTTCAAGGTTCATCATGTTTTAGCACTATCAGTACTTTATTCTTTTTTATGACTAAAAAAATTCCATTGTATGGATTATGTCACATTTTGTTTATACATTCTCAACTGATGCACATTTGAGTTGTTTTCACTTTTTGGCTTTTGTGAATAATAATTGCTGTGGACATTTGTGTATGAGTTTTTGTTTCAACACTTGTTCTCATTTCTCTCAGGTATATACCTAGGAGCAGACTTGCCGGTTCATTGGTAATTCTGTGTTTAACATTTTGAGGAACTGCCAAATTTTTTTCACAGCAGTTCTACCATTTTACATTCTTAGTTGCAAGGTACTCGGGTTTCCCATATCTCAATATCCTTGCTATTATAATCTCTTTTTATTATAAGCAATCCTAATGGGTGACAAGTAGTATCTCATTGTGGTTTTGATTTGCATTTTTCTTATGATTAATTATTTTGTTTTTTCATGTACTTGTTGGCTATTTCTATTTCTTTTTTGGAAAAATGCTTTATTCAAGTTGTTTAACAGTATTTTAACTGGGTTGTTTGTTATTGAGTTGTTTTGTTATTGAGTTGCAAGACTTCTGGATATTAGACTCTTATCTATTATCTATTCTCCTCCTTCTTCTTCCTGCCACCCTTCTCCTTCCAGTGTATGCATGTGTATATATATCGTCTTTTCGTTCTCTGCTGGAGCTTATCTTATTCTCTTGATAGTGTCTTTTAATGCACAAATTTTTTAGCTTTGATGAAGTTTAACTATTTTTCCTTTTGTTTCTCATGTTTTTGGTGCCATATCTAAGAAATTATTGCCACATCTAAGGTCATTAAGATTTACTCCTGTTTCCTTCTAAGAGTTTTATAGCTTTAGCTCTTGCATTTAGATCTTTGATTTATTTTGAGTTAATTTCTATATATGATGGCAGATAAAAGTCCACCTTCATTGTTTGTCATGCAGATATCCACTTGTCCCATCATAATTTGTAAAATAGACTGTTCTTTTTTCATTGAATGGTCTTGGCACCTTTGTTGAAAAATCAGTTGACTGGTCTTGGCATCTTTGTTGAAAAATCAGTTGACTACTGGTGTATGTGTTTAAAGTGTTTTTTCCTGGATTCTTACTTCTGTTCTCTTGTTTTATATGCCTGTCATATAAAATATGTTATAGGTCAGTACCACACTTTTTTGATTACCATAACTTTGTAGTAACTATTAAAATTGAGAAGTGTAAGTCTTCCAAATTTGTTCTTTTTCCAAATTGTTTTGGCTATTTAGGGGTCTTTGCAATTTTATGTGATTTTTTTTTTAAGATCAGTGTTTCCATTTCTGCAAAAGAGGCCATTAGAAATTTGATAGGGATAGCATTGAATCTATATATCACTTCAAGAGGAATAGTGCCATCTATACAATATTAAATCTGACAATCCATAAACGTAAGAAATCTTCCCATTTAGGTATTCTTTAACTTCTTTTAGCAGTATTTTATAGTTTTCAGTGTACAAGCCATGTACCTTCTTGTAAAATTTATTCCTAAGTACTGTATTCTTTTTTGATGCTATTGTAAATGGAATTTTTCATTGTTCATTGATCATATATAAAATAAATTTATTTTATGGGGGGACATTACTATGAATTTATGAAAATAAAAAATACTGTGAGAATATTGTGAACATTTAGTTGTATGCCAAAAAAATTGATAACCTAGATAAAATAGAAAGATTATTAGGAACACAGAATTTACCAAAACTAACTCAAGAAGAAATAGAAAATTTAAATAGGCCTATAGCAAGTAAGAAGATTGAATCAGTAATTAAAAACCTCCCAACAAAGAAAAGTTCAGGACTCAGATGGCTTCTCACTGGTAAATTCTACTAAATATTTAAAAAACAATTAACACTAATCCTCAAATTCTTCCCAAAAAATGAAGAGGGGAGAACACTTCCAGTGAGGCCAATATTATTCTGATAGCAAAGCCAAATACATCAGAAGAAAACAAAACTATAGCCAATATCCCTTCAAATATAGATAAAAAAATCCTCAATAAAATACAAAAACTTTTTACTATCAACATAGTAAAAAGATTATATATCATGTTCAAGTGGGATTAATCCCAAGAATGCAAAGGTGAGTCAACATATCAAAATCAGTAATAATACACCACATTAATAGAATTCAGGGGGAAAACACATGATCATCTCAATTGAAGAAAAAGCATTTGACAAAGCCCAACATCCCTTCTTGATAGAAACTAACATGATAAATATATATATGAAAAACTCACAGCTAAAATCATCCTGAATTGTGAAGACTGAAAGCTTGTCCCCTAATATCAAGAACAAGGTAAGGGTGCCTGCTTTCACTGTTTTTATTCAATGTTATGCTGAAAGTTCTAGCCATAGCAATTAGGTAAGAAAAAGAAACAAGTGACATTTAAATTGGGAAAAATGAAGTAAAAGTATCTCTATTCATAGAGAACACAGTCCTATACAGATGATCCCCAACTTAAGATGGTTTGACTTACAATTTTTGGATTTTATGATAGTGCAAAAACAGTATCTGTTCAGTAGAAACTGTACTTTTCTCATGTTGCTGGCAGAATCAGCAAGATGCCACTCCCTGTCACCCATATATTTTCATCTTTTGCTATTTTTAACTTGAAATGGGTTTATTAGGATATGACCCCATTGTAAGTTGAGGAGCATCTATATATATAGAAAATCCTAGGGAATTCACATAGACTATTAGAGCTAATAAAAATAAATTCAACAAAGTTGCAGGATGCAAGACCATTGTTTATGATTTTAGTAATTTGAATCATTTTTTTCCTAATCAGTCCTGGTAAAGATTTGTTAGCTTTTATCTTTTCAAATAACCAACTTTTGGTTTTGCCAATTTTCTCTGTTGTTTTTCTAGTCTCTATTTCATTTATCTTCACTCTGATCTTTATTATTTAGTTCATTTTTTCTATTATTTGATTTAGTTTGCTCTTTTATCCCAGTTCCTTAATGTGTAATGTTAAGATATTTAGTTAAGCTATTTCTTCTTTTTTAAAATAGACATTTATAGCCATAAACTATGCCCCAAACATTGTTTTTACTGCATCTCATAAGTTTTGATATGTTGTGACTTTGTTTTTGTCACAGATTTTCTAAGTCCCCTGTTGTTTATTCCTTGATCCATTGGTTAAGAGTGTGTTTTAATTTACATGTATTTGAATTTTCCAGTTTACTTCTGTTTTTGATTTATAGTTTTATTTCAATGTGGTCATAGAGCATACTTTGTATGATTTGAATCTTTTTAAATTTATTGAGACTTTTGTGGCCTAACATGAGTTCATTCTGGAGAATGCTCTCTGTATGTGGAACACGTGTGCTGTAGTTCCATATGTGCTTCAGAAGAATGTATATTCTGCTGTTGTTGGGTAAAGTGTTGTATGTATGTCATTAGGTTAGCTGGCTTGTAGTGTTGTTCACATTGTGTTTCCTTGTTGATCTTCTGTCAGGTTTTCCTATCCATTATTGAGAATGGGATATTGAAGTCTCCAGTTATTAATGTTGAAATGTCTATTTCTGTGCTTAATTCTGTTTTTCTTTGTTGTTGTGTACATATATGCTTATCATTGTTATATGTTCTTGATGAATTTATGCTTTTTTCATTGTATAAATGTCCTTTGTTGTCTCTTATAACAATTTTTCTCTTAATGTCTATTTTTGTCTAATATTAGTATACTCACTCCAGCTCTCTTTTGGTTACTGCTCGCATTGAATATCTTACAGTCTTTCACTTTCAACTTACTTTCATCATTGGATCCAAAATGAGTCTCTTGTAGACAGAATATACTTAGATAATTTTTAAAAATTCATTTTACCAATCTCTGCCTTTTATAATAATTGAAAAGTTTAGTACATTTATGTTTAATGTAATTGACTGATAAAGAAGGACTTAATCCTCCCATCTTGCTGTTTGTCTTCTATATATCTTTTTTTTGTTATTTAATTACTCCATTACTGTTTTTTGTGTTTAATAGATATTTTCTAGTGTACTATTTTTATTTCCTTTTAATTTACTATATTTTATATGTTCCTAGTTGTGTTGGGTATTAATATAATTTATAACAAACTAGTTTGAATTAATATCAACTTAGTTTCTATGTTATATAAAACATTGCTCCTATATATATATATATATATATATATCTCCAAACTCACCTTTATATTGTGCTTTCAGCATTTTAAATATGTTATCCTATGACTTCTGACATCAATAGTTTTCTATGTGAAATCAGCTGTTTATCTGATAGAGAATCCATTGTAACTGTGGAATTGCTACTCTCTTTCTGACTTCAAGATTTTTGTTCACTTTGATTGATTGATTATGATGTATCTATGTGTGAAGAATCTCTTTTAGTATGCAGATAGATGCTCCTTAACTTATGGTGGGATTACTTCCCAATAAACTCATCATAAGTTGAAAATATAGTAAGTTGATATAAGAGTCTTTGGCCCAGAAAGTCTTTGGTCAGAGAATTACCTGTGCTTAAAGACTGATAACTTGAACTGCTTTCATATAATCATAAAATCACACAGTTGTAAGTCAAACCATCATAAGTTGGTGCTGTCTGCGTTCTATTTGTACTTTGTTGAACTTCTTGGATGTATAGTTCCTTTTTTTGTTGTTAAATTTTGGAAATTTTACTCCACAGTTTCTTCAAATATCATTTTTTCTCCTTTCTCTCTACCTTTTCCTGGGACTCCCATTATATATTTGTTGGTATGCTTGATCATAAGTGTCTTAGGCTCTGCTCATTATCTTCTTTTTTCTTTCTGCTCCTCAGACTGAATTACTTTTAAATTTGCTGATTCTTTCTTCTGCCTGCTGAAACCTGCTGTTGAAACCCTCTCATGAATTTTTCATTTTATTGTACTGTTCAAGAATTTTTATCTGTTTTTTTCTTATAAGTTCCATCTTTTTATTAATATTCTCTATTTAATGAGACACTTTTTAAAATAATTTTCTTCAGCTCTTAGAGCATATTTAAAGCAGTTTATTGAAAGCCCTTCTCTAGTAAATTCAATGTCTTGGCTTCCTTAGTGAAAATTTCTATTAATTTCTTTTTTCCAATGCATGAGCCCATACTTTCTTTATTCTTTGCATGATTTATAATTTTTGTTGTTGTAATTGAGAACTGGACATTTTGAATGTTGTAATGTAGCTGCTCTGGAAATCAGATTATCTTCCTTCCCTTGGATTTGTTGTTGCTCTTTGTAGTAGTAGTTGTTGTTGGCTTAGTGACTTTTCCGCACTAATACTGTAAAATCTATATTCTTTGTCATGCATGACTATTGAAGTCTTTGTTATCTTTGTGGTCAGCTAGTGATTAGACAGAATTTCCTTCAGTGCCTAGAACAATACCAAACTGAAAAACAAAGAAACGCCTCTTTAAGCCTTTGCATAAGGCCTCTATGTATTTTGAGGTATTGCGTCAATTCTGCCTTCACCTTCATTGTCTGCTTGCTAGGAATCTGAAAGTCAGCTAGGAGTGAGTGCTTAGGATCTTTTCAAGTTTTTCTGTGAGCATAAGCCTAGTTTTAACATGCATGTGAGCTTCTAGAAATAATATTTGGGATTCTTTCAGTGCCCTTCTTCCTCAAAGCATCTTGTTACTAGCTTTTCCTCCCAAGCTTTTTGGTATGCCTAGTGTTTGCTCCAGCTGTTATCCCTTGTCTCAGGTGGAAGCAACTAATACATTTTCCTGTAAATGTTTGGACAAATGGATTTTGGGTAGCAGCCTTAATGCTGGGAGAATCCTTAGGTGTGAAGTAGAGGCAAGCTTCTTGAGATGGTTCTTCAGGGAACCACCAGAAAGGTCAAAACAAATAATCATAATTTTTTTGAAAATAAAGTCTATACTACTCCTTCCAGTTCTGGGAACTTATAAAAGTAATGAGGGCTGTTGTCTTCAAGGCCATGAACTATCTGGGAAATAGTCCCAGGTAAGTTACATGCCACAAAACTTTTCCCTAATTAGCTATTTTTTCTTCACTAAGCATTCCCCTGGTTTTTACAAGCTTTGGGTTAGGTTCCAGGGTTCTGAGAAAATTGACTCTGACAGCTTTTATGAGCTTACTTGTTTTTGTGGACTGAAAGACTTTTACAGTTCTCTACTTGGCCATTTTCCCTGAAATCACTTACCTCCATTTCTTGAGTTCTATGTTTTCTTCTTTTTTGATTTATGCCCTCATTTTGCCCAAGTGCATTCTCCAGAAGTTTCATTAAAAAAGGGTATTGGGTTGTGAATTCTTTGAGTTTGTATATTTGAAAATATCTTTATTCTATTCTCATACTTGATTGATGGTTTAGCTACATAGAATGTTCCAGATTAAGGATGAACCTCAAAAATGTTAAAGAAGCCAGACCCAAAATTTCAGGTAAGTTAATTTTTGCTTGATGTATTTCAGAACTGTGTATTAGGAACAACACATTGATAATTCTTACCTTATAGTTGATAGGAAGATAGGATAATAATTCAAGCTTTATTATTCCTAGCCTTTGCATGTATATCTTTTCATATCCATTTACTTTCAACTTATATATCTTTTTATTTAATGTATGTCTCTTGCAGACAGCATATAGTAGGGTCTTCTATTTTTTAAATCCACTCTGTTAATTTGCAGTCTTTAATGTAATGTTTAACTTAGGGGGTCAGAAAACTATGGCCTACAGGCCAATTCCTATTTTTATAAATAAAAATTTATTGAAACATAGCCACATCCTTCATTTATATATTATCTGTGGCTGCTTTTGCTTTTAACAGTAATACATATTTTTTAAAATAAAACTTAGAGAAAAAAGGGAATCTGTTATACTTACTTATTTACTATCTCTTTTGCTCTTTATTTCTGACCAGTAAAGTCTCCATCTAGTATAATTTCCTTCAGCCTGAAGAACTTCCATTAGCATTTCTTGAAGATCACATCTGCTGGTGATGAATTCAGTTTTACTTTATATGAAAATGTCTTTCCTTCACATGCATTCATGAGGGATTTTTTTCTACTATGGATATGAAATTCTGGGTTACTGTTCTTTACTTTTAGCACATTAAAAATATTATTCCATTGTCTTCTGGCACGGCATATAATCTGTCTGGGTGATCATTTCTGGTAATCATTTCTGATGTGAAATCTGCAGATATTTGAAACATTGTTCTCCTTGAAAATAGGGGCCCTATCTTGGATCCTATTCATTATTAACCTAGCACAGTTCCTGATACATAGTAAGATGTACAATAAATGTTTCTTGAATTGATTTTTTTTGTATTAAATGTTTAGTATTGATTGAGACTAGATAGGCTCATTAAGGTTACATTTTGGCGGGATCTGAATTGCCCAATAGTTCTTACTGTGGTTATACTTTATACAAGATCATTTTACTAGACTTGAATAACCGGATGAAAAAAGCCATGCATTTCCCATTTTTCTAATTATATTTCTTTCATTTTTCCTTGGTTACTTGGTTTTCTTTCTATGTAAAAGGAGAATTGGAGGCAGTAGATACTTTTCAAAGCTTTTTTTTTTTTTTGTCCTCCTTCTCTTTTGCATAGACACTAATCATTTTATAAAATAATGAATAGAGGACATCCAGAAAGAAATGAAACAAAAAGTGATCTAGATAATTCTACATTTCATACCATTACATTTGATGTTTAATATCTACAGAGAGAATTAAATACAGCAGAGATTTCCTGTTGAAGCTCTCAAGTGTTTCCATCTGCAGAAAAAAACCAGACTTTCTGCCTGATCATCCCATTGTACTGCAAAAACCAGTAAGTAGTTTTCTAATTTCGTATTGTAATATTATATTACAAAAATATTTGCCTTTAACATTTTCATCAAACTCTACCTCTAGATTTTTAACCTTCCTTATTACAAAATATAAGTAATTCAGAAAACTACAAAAATCTGAAGGTATAATATAACCAGTTATTATAAATTAACTCTACCCAAGAAACAGAATGAAGTAGCCATATTTTGTTTAAGAAATATTTTTAATTCAAAGGTCATGAAAATATTGTCCCATACTCTAAAAGTTTTATTTTTTCTATTAAGTTATATCATTTACCTGGAATTAACTTTACTCTGTGAGGTGGGCGTCAAGTTTTACCATTTTATACATGACTATCCAGTCATTAAAAAAAAATATTTATTACTTCTCTGACATCTTTGTGGCAATATATGCATGGTCTATTAATGGGCTATCTATTCTGTTCAATTAGTCTTTTTATACAGTATAACAAATCATCTCACATATTTTTCTTTAACATGTCTTTGCTATTCTTAGCCCTTTACATTTCTGTGTTTCCTTATCAAATATCATCTAAATATATACACATAATAAATACGTACATGTATCTTAGGATAGTCATTGGAAAGGACATGGGTTTTGTCATCAGATATGGCTTCAAATTGTAGCTCCACTCTGCATGCTGGTAGTTCAGACTTGGACAAGTCATTTAACCTCATTGAACCCTAGTTTTGCTATTGCTGATAAGGATGATAATCTCTGGCTGCTAGGATTAATAACGCAGGGGAGTACTGAGTATACTTTTCTCTCATTATGCACTTAGTAAATGATTTCCATTCTTTGTGGTCTCTACTTAAGTTTGACTGGAATTTAACTTTGTATTAGAGTTTTCATAAATGCTTTTATTTAGGTAAAGGCAGCTATGACTCTACTGAAATGAGACTCGGAACATAGGTATACTGAGAATAGTTTGAATGGGAGATATACACTACTACCTCCTATCTCCATTTTTGGGATCCTAATTCCTTGGAATTCATAGCATTTTTCTCAAATTATAATTTTTTTTTAAAATGTTAAGTCATAAACTCTCTAACTTTGTTTACTTTTTTATTATACTTTAAGTTCTGGGGTACATGTGTAGAATGTGCAGGTTTGTTACATAGGTATACATATGCCATGCTGGTTTGCTGCATCCATCACCCCATCATCTACATTAGGTATTTCTCCTAATGCTATCCCTCCCCTATCCCCCAATCCCCTGCTCTCTCTCTCCTAGCCCCTCATCCCCGACAGGCCCTAGTGTGTGATGTTCCCTTCCTTGTGTTCATGTGTTCTCATTGTTCAACACCTACTTATAAGTGAGAACATGCGGTGTTTGGTTTTCTGTTCTTGTGTCAGCTTGCTGAGAATGATGGTTTCCAGCTTTAGCCATGTCCCTGCAAAGGATATGAACTCATCCTTTTTTATGGCTGCATAGTATTCCCTGGTGTATATGTGCCACATTTTCTTTATCCAGGCTATAATTGATGAGCATTTGGGTTGGTTCCAGGTCTTTGCTATTGTGAAAAGTGCCACAATAAACATACATGTGCATGTGTCTTTATAATAAAATGATCTATAATCTTTTGGGTATATACCCAGTAATGGGATTGCTGGGTCAAATGGTATTTCTAGCTCTAGATCCTTGACGAATCACCACACTGTCTTTCACAATGGTTGAACTAATTTACACTCCCACCAACATGTAAAAGCATTCCTGTTTCTCCACATCATCTCCAGCATCTGTTGCCTCCTGATTTTTTAATGATGGGCATTCTAACTAGCATCAGATGGTATCTCACTGTGGTTTTGATTTGCATTTCTCTAATGACCAGTGATGATGAGCTTTTCTTCATATGTTTGTTGGCTGCACAAACGTCGTCTTTTGAGAAGTGTCTGTTCATATTCTTTGCCCACTTTTTGATGGGGTTGTTTGCTTTTTTCTTGTAAATTTGTTTAAGTCCTTTGTAGATTCTGGATATTAGCCCTTTGTCAGATAGGTAGATTGTAAAAAGTTTTCCCATTCTGTAGGTTGCCAGTTCACTCTATTCATAGTTTCTTTTGCTGTGCAGAAGTTCTTAAGTTTAATTAGATCCCATTTGTCTATTTTGGCTTTTGTTGCCATTGCTTTTGGTGTTTTAGTCATCAAGTCCTTGCCCATGCCTATGTACTGATTGGTGTTGCCTAGGTTTTCTTCTAGGGTTTTTATGATGTTAGGTCTTTTTTTTCTCATACCGCAGTGGCACCTAAACTCCCTAACTTTAGATCTCTAGCCAGTTATTTTTAAGGTTTTAATTAATTCTTTTTAAGGAGTTAAAATATTTTTATAATACTTCTGGTACAGAAATATTAAATATGACAAAATGTACTTGAACTTTCCCACCTGTTCAACAATCTTTGGGATATGTAATCCATGTCTGTAAGAATAAATATAACCTTCAGTGCTATATAAACTATAGTCACCTTTTCATTTGTAGACTTTCCATCTTTAATAACATTTTATTGTGTAAGTAAAAGCTTGACATACACTTTTTTAAACAAACTTATACATTACAATTAATTTTACTTTTGATTTACACATTAATACATTTTTTAAAGCTAGATGCCACAGAAACAGAACAACAGGTTTGGAATACAATTTAATATATTTTAAAATGAATTACATATATTTTTAAAACATGAACTGTTTTGTTATTTGACAGTTCTAGTTACTTTAGTTTCTATAGTAACATGCATTTACATCTATAAACACCTGGTACGTTCACAGTATTTGGTTCGATAAACTAATTAGTAAAAACTGTATTTAATCAATTGGTAAATTAACCTTTTATTTTATTATACAGGAAAACAACCAAAGTTTTAAGTAGCATTTGAAGAACAGATGAATATGAAGATAAAGAATTATTCATTTTATATTTTGGACATCTGTAAATGAGGTGGATCTAGTAACAATAACTGTAATGGACTGTGACAATTCAATTTATTCTTAATTTTGATGGTTGGCTATTTGACTTCTATACAAATGAGAACGAACTATTTTAAACTATAAAGAATTTTCTAATCAGTTTCAGCTTTGCAGGCAGTTTCTTGCATAAATTGGGAAGTAACACGGGAAAGTAGGAATTTGGGTAGTGAAGTGGTAAGAATGTATTTATAATTTGCATGCTATTTGCAATTTTTTGTTTTTCATCACTTGTAATAATGGAATGGAAATGTAAGTTGTAAAGACTCTCAAATATAAAATATTTGCTACAGCGTATATATGATACATAATTTTTTGCTGCTTTTAAAGTGGTTTTTGTTGGTCTGCTTCCCACTGATTTTGTACCAGCTCATGAATGGATCATTACAGTCTCTCCAGAGGCTTAGAATGATTCAGAATGTTCAATGCATAGTTCTCAATGACAGGAGAGAGAATTTTTTAATAATAGGAATTTCTTTTCACATATATGATTAGTCTCTAGGTTTTTGATAATAATATGGTCTTAGATTCACAACTGCTAGCAGAGATTGATAATTTGGAAACAATGGTAGTGAATGAAACTGAAGTTGAAAAACAACTGCTACTTATGTCACCAATCAGACCATATGAATAGTAGAAGTTGAACAATTTCAAAGTAAAACTGATACTTTTATTTCCAAAATAATTTAGGCATTTGCAAATAATTGAGGTACATGAACTTTCAATTCTGTAATAATTTCTTATAACATATATGGATGAATAATTTTTTGGGTTTAAACTTTTAATTCCTAGAAATTTTATACATTAAATCTCCTTCAGTTTGTCACTCTGGATGTTACTGTTTATTTTAAAAAAAAAAAAAAAAAGGTTTCTTCCAGAAAAACCTGCTGCTATATAGGTAAGTAAGAAGTGTAAACTCTCCCTAATTCTGTTTCTCAGATCCCTAGGTCTATTGCAGAAAGTTTGTTTCACTGAATTTTGAACTCCTAAAACTAGTACCTTTTCCTTCACTGGTTTTTGATCTTTTTTTCCCAGATTCAAGCTTGTAGTCCATGTTACGTTTCCCACTTTGGTCTTTTAAGTGATGTCTTTTTTTTTTTTTTTTACT
This sequence comes from Cacajao melanocephalus, assembly GCA_963573385.1. Lineage (NCBI taxonomy): Eukaryota > Metazoa > Chordata > Mammalia > Primates > Pitheciidae > Cacajao > Cacajao melanocephalus. The sequence goes on along the minus strand of CAUYLG010078249.1, from coordinate 63,463 downwards.
TTGTTATTTAGGAAAATGGATTTTTTTTAAATAGAAAAAAAAATCTTTGGTAACTATAAACTTATTGTTTACTTTAAAATGAGATATTTATACTTAGGTCCTAGTTTTTTTTTTTTCTACTTGTTTCCTTTTCTACAATAGGTTCCAGTATATAAGAAGTGTATGTTAATACACACGCATACATGTTGACATACATACAACTCTCACAAACATGCCCAAATATATGTTTAATTTGTATAAGAGCTGGGGTCAGAATGACGATATAATAATTAAATTGGTTTGCTTTATTATTTGCCAATTCTCAAGTCATTTTAATTCTTGTTTCAGAATATGATAGAGCATATTCCAATTTGGAATCTACAGACCCCTTCTACTTAGTACTGTTACTGAAAACAGAACCCTTTTAACAAGTGATACTACCATGCTACTTTGGAAACTGCCTAGTACCCAAAAAAGATATTTGATGATATACTTTTTGAACTGTATACTTCAATGGACTAACCAAAGCAACGTTTGGATTGGCTATAATTTGTATTTTTGAAACCATTTACAACGAACATTTTCAAGAAGAGTTTGTCAAAATTCCCTTAGGTTTTGATCTTTTCTTACTGTATACAATCAGTCTGCAGAGACTGTTTTGTTATGTGTCTGTTTTGCCTTCGTACATATGTATAGCTTGTTTGTTTGAATAATCATTGTATATTTCCATTTATGTCGTTCTTTGCTTTGTATATAAATTAAAAGAGTTGACCCAGGTGTTGTTACACAGTGCTTGTCATCCTTAGAGTTGACCAGAGGCACACACATACACATACATATACACACGTGTATATGTATACTATATCAAAATTTCCTACTTATTTCTAATAGAAACTATGAAAGGATTTTAAAATTTTCTTTCTTTATATTGAATGAGGATTGAGAGTATACAAAGGTATTGGTAAAAGTTGCTGTTTCATAAATTAGTTTGAGAAAATATTTTAGGTCAAATTTATACTTAAGAAATAAAATTTTATTAGTTCAATCTTCCTTTCTCCTGAGTTTTTCAAAGGGGAAAAACAGGAGTATTTTACCCCAAAGACTTATAATTAATTAATTTCAAAGGAATTTATGCTAGAAAATAGCATGGCAATACATTTTTATATGTATTATATTTTCATTAGCAGGGTTTATAAACAGAACAGATTTTTCTTATTACAAATATTTAATTTCTGAGCTTGTCGAGCAGAGTATAGATAATATACTATATATAGACAGTTTTATAGGTAGACATCTATAGGTAGATAGTTTTAGTCACTCTAGTGTTGAAACCAGAAAGCAGATGTCTTTTGTCTAGTACTTTCTCTATTATTTTATGACTTCCCTAAGGTTTTGTGCTTGTTTTATAATTCTTATTTATTCCTTTGGGTTAAAATTTTATTTTTCAAGTATTTTGAAATCCTTATTTACATGCAAATATGTGTTTTTCGTAAGAAAAGTTAGCTGTCTTGACTGCATACAAAAACTATGTGCCATAAAATTTGAACCACATTTTTCCAAAGTAATACTCTCTTCTTTCTTGATATATTTAACTTATATAACAAGGAATTATGATGCTAATAAATGATACAATGTTGCTGTGTTACTAAATGGTACTCCAACTTCTTATCACAGAATTGTTCACTTTTGAAAAACCAGTTTATAACTTGATACATAGATAGAGATTCTATAAGTTACAGCCAAGGTTGTTTGTTTGATGCCTATATACTAACTTTTTAACTAATGTAAAGATAATAGTCATAGGGCTGTTGGGGATGGAGTAGACATTGTTGAAGAATAAACTTCAATCACAGAAAATCTGTTATTTAAAAATCACACAACACTGATTGATTTAACCCTTTATGATATACAACAGTTTACAAAATCTGCCCTATGAAGTAATGCTCTGAAAGTTTCCACTTTAAATATTTTTTCTTTATCATAAATTCTTTTTCACAATATTATTTCCTTTATGCATATGCTTTTTTCCACATATTAGGATTTTGTCACTAAAAGGTTTTAGGTTGGTTACAATGTAGCAAAGCATTTAGCATTAAATATTGAGAATAGTGAACTTTGAAAATTGAGCTAAAATTCACATGAATGATAAAGTTACAGAATACGCTTTAAAAGAGTGCACTTAGTAAATATACTAAACAAAAGTATACAGATTAACAACCACAGATAATTTTCTAATTGACATTTTAGATAAGAACACCTGTTTTGCACTTGGAACCATGGTGAAAATGTCTAGGAACATCTAGTTGTTCAGGATCCACCATGAAGCTGAGAAGAGAAAAACATTTTTTTAAATTATGAAAATATCTTCTTATAGGGCAAAGAAACTTCAAGGTGCAAATTATTTCTTGAGACCATTTCCCTTACCTTTTGCCTGCATAATAACTTATCTTTCTAGTCACTATTTCTTGACTATATGAGGCAAGATTGAACTCTTCCTATGCACTTGTTATTTGTACCGTATCTTTTGGCACTTTGTTGCAGTCTAAGATTTTTTGTTCTATGTGAATAGAACTTGTTTTGGCAACAAGATTATAAATGCCCTGAGGATAAAATCATTTTGTTGTTCTTATTAGAATCTACCCAATACTGGCAGTAGTTAGTGTGAGTGTGTGTGTGTGTATGTATGTATATATATTTATATGCTCAATATTTATGAAATCCTATATGTAGAAATACCATATAGTTATACATATAGTGTACATATATACACATATTTATACATATTATAAATATTTGTGTAATTATACATATGGTATTTATAAATACCATATATTTATACATATAAGATTTCATAAATATTGGTTATAAGCAAGTAGATAGGTTATAAATACTATTTTAGTAAATCTGTATGTTAAAATTATAAATGTTTATCCCAGTGAATATAAATGTCCCAAAGGCAAACCAATGGCAAAATGTATGATTGGTGGAATGCTGTGAGGAAACAGATAAATGGAAAGGATTAAAACTTGCTTTCAAAGCTGTTCAAGTAATTTGCTGGCAATAGGATCTTTCTTTTGTATCCTGTTTTCTCATAACCATTGGCCTTTCTCTTATTGCCAAGAGACATTCTGCTCCACAGACCAAGTTCATAAACTCCTTTTGTTTGGGTGGCTTATGATGGGTAATGGATCTGGGCTGCAATATTCTAGTATGCTTCAAGTGAATGATTTTGTATTTGAGAGGTCATAGGAATATATTATAGTGTGTATTTTCATATCTGGATGCAGTCTGGCTTAGTTGCCTAGTTTCTTTAGATGTATCTTAGGTAAACCACTTAGTAGTCTGAACAATAAAAAGCAATCTTACCAGAAATCATAATTTGTGAGTTAAATTAGAAATACAAACCTACTCATACTCTATTTCTAAATGTAATAACTGCTTGCTTTTTTTTTTCTTTCAGATTTTAATTTTAGGTATAAATATGTGCAGCTAATAAATCTTTAATTTTTTATATTTATTTTGAGACAGAGCCTTGCTCTGCCACCTAGGCTGGAGTGTACTGGCACGATCTCAGCTCACTGCAACCCCTGCCTCCCAGGTTCAAGTGATTCTCCTGCCTCAGCCTCCTACAGATGTGTGCCACTATGCCTGGATAATTTTTTAAATTTTTTAGTAGAGACAGGGTTTCTTCATGTTGGCCAGACTGGTCTTGAACTCCTGACCACTGGTGATCTGCCCACCTTGGCTTCCCAAAGTGCTGGAATTACAGGCATGAGCAACTGCGCCCAACTAATTATATTTAATCTTTATAACCATTATAACACACAAAATTTCACAAAACTGGTTTTAAAAAATAGTATTAGAAGTTATATGGTCATAAAACCCATAAATTTATATGCTAACTAACTTCAGCTTGCTGGACTAGGCCTGCTGTCACAGTGATAAAACTTTAAAATAGGGTTGGATGTGCCAATAAATGTTAAAATGCTGTAGGTTTATAACACTGTGTTTGTTAGAAATCAAGCCTAACTAACTTTTCCTCTTGTTCTACCAAATTCGAATAATCATTGTTGAAATTAAATGTAATATGAAGATTAATGCAAAATAGGGCAGCAATGAAAAGGCATTAAATTGTATTGAACCTGAATTCACAGAACAAGAATTGATCCAGTTTTATCTGTAGTCAGTTTTTCTTTCTAAATTAGGAAATGCTCTGAGAGAGAAACAGTAATATAATACATGTGCAAATGATACTAGTAGTACATAGAAAGTTAATTTAACATGATGAAGTTGGGTCAGAAAACTATCAGAGATTATTCCACATTTTCAATTCTTGCTATAGCATTTCCCCCCCCATTGATAACTCATTATCCTCCTGTTCTACCCTCTTTTCCTACTGTATTTTTGTTCAGGTGTTTTCTGTCCTGGAAAGACTCAAGACGCCAATAAGAAAAAGCTTTGTTCCTTTCTTTCCACGTTGGTTTAGGAGAGATGGAAATGGGTGTGATGGCAGACATAAAAATTACAAGTGTCAGGACTTCATGGAAATTTTGACTGATGACCAATATGATGATGCCAAAGTCCTATTCATTCCTTCCTTCATTTAGGAAATAATTGTTTCTTTTTGTAATACACTGTACTATAATAATAATACTGTATTAGGGTAGGGAATGTGAAGAGAAATAAAATGTGGATCTCACTTTCCTGCATTCTATGTACAAAATCTGCAGCAGTCATTTACAGACGTAGTACTCTAGGATTCCTCTCCTCCATTTTATTTATTTATTTATTTAAAGATGGGGTCTCTCTCTGTTGCCCAGGCTGGAATGCAGTGGCACAATCTCTGCTCACTTCAACCTCTGGCTCCCAGGTTCAAGCAATTCTCCTGCCTCAGCCTCTGTAGTAGCTAGGACTACAGGCATACACCACCATTACTGGCTAATTTTTGTATTTTTAGTAGAGTCAGGGTTTCACCATGTTGGTCAGGCTGATCTCGAACTCCTGGCCTCATGATCTGCCCACCTCAGCCTCCCAAAGTGCTGGAATTACAGGCATGAGCCACCACGCCCAGCCTTCCCCCCATTTATAAACTGCATGAGTCAAATTGTGAATCTTGAGAAATTTCAACCATTTGTGGTTTTTCTATTTGAGGATTAAATTTAAGCTTTACAGTGAGAGAATACATGTCAACTATTTTCTAGGCCAAAGCTGTCCTTAAGATTTAGAATAAATATATAACTAGAGCTCCACCTGAAGCTGTGAGTCAGCCAACTCAGAAGCATTCACGCCTGACCTTCTTCATCTCCTCACCTAGCTTTAATTTCAGAATGAACTTTTTCAACTTCTATTTGTTTCCCAATCCATCAAAATCTACTTTAATTTTTAACTCGTATTACTCTATTAAAACTGTTTTCTTGAACAGCGACCTTGTCAAATCCAACTTCCAGTCCCATTCTCTTTAGTCACTCCCTACTATACATCCCCACTCATCCCCAGGAGCACTGTATCTTTGCATTTCACTCTTTTGGTTGATACTCCACTGCTATGATTCTCCTACCTCTGATTGGTTTCCCTTCAACTTCTTAATAAAGGAGGGTTTTCTCCTTCTACCAAACTTTTAAAGAAAGACCCAGCAATCCTATTACTGGGTATATATCCAAAAGATTATAAATCGTTCTATTACAAGGACACATGCACACGAATGTTCACTGTGGCACTGTTTACAATAGCAAAGACTTGGAACCAACCCCAAATGCTCATTGATGATACACTGGACAGGAAAAATGTGGCACATATACACCATGGAATACTATGCAGTCATAAAAAACAATGAGTTCGTGTCCTTTGTAGGGACATGGATGAACCTGGAAACCATCATTCTCAGCAAACTGACAAAACAGAGAATCACACACTGCATGTTCTCACTCATAGGCGGGTGTTGAACAATGAGAACACATGGACACAGGGAGGGGAGCATCATACACTGGGGTCTGTGGGGGGGATATAGGGGAGGGACAGTGAGAGGTGGGGAGTTGGGGAGGGATAACATGGGGAGAAATGCCAGATATAGTGATGGGGATGAAGGCAGCAAACCACACTGCCATGTGTGTACCTACGCAACATTACATGTTCTTCACATGTACCCCAAAACCTAAAATGCATTAAAAAAAAGAAAGCCATTGCCCCAAGCTTCTCTTAGATATTTTGTTCTTGTCTACATACTTTCTCACCAATCCCAGGTTTCAACCACCATCTTGCTGTGGTTAACTCCTGAAAATTATATCTGTAATCGGAGTCCCAAACTCTCTGGCTAGTTCCTGGTTCAGTTTTTTTTTTCTTCCCTGGCCTAGGTTATTGCCCTGATTGGTTAATCTCTCTCCTCTCCATGACATCCATTTCTCCCTCCTGTCAGTTATTACTGATTAGAATGTCATCATCCCTCTCAAAAACCTTACTCCAGGTTGCTATTCAAACTCCTCATTTTGCCATTTTTAACCTCACTTCTTACCCTCTCATCTATCTCCATTTGTACTATGTTTTATGCCTTTAGTGACACATTTGCACCAATAAAGCACATTCACACTTCTTGCATTTGTTCATGTCCAGAATTTACCAAAGTACCGTTCCTCTCCATCTTTACTTGTCCACATCTCATCTTTTAAGGTCTAGCTCAAGAGTCATTTCCTTAAAAACTATTAAGGAAGTAATCACTTCTCCAAGTCTACAAAACACATATTATCTCTAATAGTGACAGCTATTTTATTCCTTGAGCTGGGTATTTTTTTTTTCCTGCTAAAATTTGTCTTTGCAAACATTTCTTTCTGGCAAGCTGAACAGAAAGCACTTTATGGGTAAAGGTTTTGCTTTCAGTTTGTACCCTCTGTAGCTCCCAACACAATGCTTATTCAAATATAGAGCTCAATCAGTACAAGTAAATAGGCTAGACACCCTGGTGCCTAGCACACATTAATACTTAGTAAATATATGTTTAATCAGTGATTGGATGGGTAGATGAACAAATTGTATCCAATACACTAAATTACAATATGGCAAAATATTTGAATATTTTTTTGAAATATGTTTTGGTGGTACTTCAAGTTTGTTAATATAATTAGCAGATGACTAATTTGTAGGTTTAATATAGCTGGGAATACAAAATAGGGTCAACTAAGGACAAAATAGAACAAATATATAGATCTTTTTTTTCTTCCCCCCCACTCCCAAATCATAAGATATATAAAGAAATAAGAGAGCACCAATGATAAACTATAGAAGGAAAGAACATATTGTTTTTTAAGAAACAAAAAACAACATAAAAGGACATAGAAGCATTGTAAACCCAGGATAATTACCAGGAACTAGCATTGTAGATGTGAGTTCTGGAGTTTCCAAGAAATCCACATTACTTCTTTGAAATGTCTTGCTATAGTTTGTCTGAAGGTGGCTGTATAAATAATTACAGGTTAAGGCTATGCATTTTTATTTACAATCTTCCTGAGTACAGAGATCAAATTCAATCAAGATGGCAAAGTTTGGGATAATATTTTGGCTGTCGGGGTGTTTAAAAAACAGGATAGATAAGAAGGTAGACTGTATATTCTACATTTCTAGAGAATAAAAAGAAATCTAAAAAACTATCTGAAAGTGTAGGCCTGGAAGTACAGAGTTGAACCTTATTCCTTTCTATGGCTAAAATACTGTTGGTGTCATTTTGCCTTCATTATAGCACAAAGTGCCTTCAAAATTGCCATAAAAATAAAACTTTTAGGTGAAATATGAACCAACTGAATTTCCAGGTATTCTGTTACTTCCATAACCATATTTAACACCCTAAAAATGGACTTAGAGAGCTATATTCTCTGTACCATTTTAAACTGTCAGGAATTGTTTCTATTCTCTCAGATGAGCAAACATTTCCTTCATTCCATTTTAAAATTATATGTTTGTTTTATGTTAGTAATTAATTTCAAAGAGGCTGATTTCTTTTGAATTTTTGACAATGTCCTGAATTTCTACTTTATTTTCAGTGTTAAAAGACATTTAAAAGGTGCTAGGCTGTGATGATTCTCTAAAAATTAGATGTAGTTTTATTGTAAAATAAAATAACTGCACAGACAGTTTCATGAAAAATTGGGAGGTAAAGCTTTTTTTTCTTCATCTCCCTTTTGTGCATCCTTTGTCTCCACCCCCACCACTACCCTCACCAGCTTTAGAAACCCATATCCCCTATCTATATCTTATCTGAAAACATAAGTAAAATGGTAAGACTCAAAGTGGGATCATTACTAAAAGTATCTGTGCTTCAAGAGAGAAGTGGTTTCTAAGCCATGAAATACATTTTTAAAAGTGTGTAGAATTCAGGGTAATAGGCAAATGGAACAGGTTTTAAGGTAAGGTAAAAAAGAACAGAGCTTTCCTACAAATCCTAAAATTGTATCATGCATATTGCCACCTTCCTGAAATCACATAAAATCAGGCTTGCTCACAACTTACCTATTCCACACACTACTATTCTCCCAGAACTCATAGATCATGTAGCGAGATTCATTTGAAAGCTTTTGTGTAGAAATACTGAAATGGAAAATAAAAGGCATAATTAGCTACTGGAAATTAAAGATGCAAGCTAATTTTTCTAATCTTTATATGTAGTATGAAACAATCTTATCCATTAATGTAGGAAACAATCTAAGGTACCTGCATGAAAATCAAACAGGTTTGTCAAAAATTTATTTGTTCAATATGTCTGTTTGGCATAAGAGGTTTTTTCTTTTCAGTTTTCTGGGTTTGCATCATGAAAATAGTCTCAGTATATGGCAGACATCACAAATGTAACTTGTAAAATTTTATTCATTTATTCAAAAAGGTTTATTGAGCATCTGTTGTTCTAGGCCCAGAAAAATGTGAGTGCATGCTAGCTGCCTTTGCCCTCAAATGTGCTCTTAGGATTGGCCCTGCCAACCACCATGGCCCTGCCAACCACCATAGCTCTGCCAAATTCTTAGCCTTACAACATTCTTGAACTGACAGTTTTTGTGTGGGGTCCTGCTCTAGGCCATTTGAGTCACTTAGACCACACCACTATACAACTGCCTCCTAGTTTGCCAATACCTAATGGTTCTCTCCCTTTTTCTCCTTTCTCTCTCAAACTCTCTCTCTGTCTCTCTGAATCCCTCTTTCTCTAACCACTCAATATTGTCTCTGGATTAAGTTTGAGAGTCCACATTCTGGCCATAATTGCAAGGGTTTTTGTTTGTTTGTTTTCTTTTTAGATTTCTTTTCCAATTTGCAGGAGATAAATTTGTTCCAGTCCTTCAAATAGCCTGAAGGAGGAAAAAGACTATATAGTATGTTTTTAAGGAGTGAAGAGAGCAGGCTGGCTGAAAACATAGGTTGAGGTGACTGCAAATTTAATCCTGTAGCAATGAGGAGCCACTGAAGGACTTAAAACAGGGAGAGTGATGTGGCTAGAGCTGTATTTTAAAAGATTCTTCCGATGACAGAGTGGGTATTGTAAGGAGGGTAGTCATACAAAGCATAAAGAATAGGTAGAAAGGTAGTGAAATAGCATAGGTGAGAAATGATGAAGACCCCAATTAATGTTGAAACAAAGGAATACAGACAGATTCATAAACTTAAGAGTGGGAGACAAAAAGATGCCTTTAAAAACTTAACAGAAGTACAGATTGTTCAGCCTAATGATTCATAATATATTATAAAGCAAAACAAGGGGTTAGAAAAACAATAGGGCTTTTGGGTTAATAGAGAACAAAGAACTTACCAGTAAAATAGTTGATTAATGTAGATTTAGGATTTACCTAAGTATGACCAGCAGGTGGCAGTAACTACACACAGACATTTTAGTTTTTTTTTTCTTTCGTTCTGCTTGTAGTGTTTTTTCAGAGTTGTTTATCTAGTTTGGTTCATTAAGGTATGATGCAGCAAATATTGTTTTTAGCTAACTTCAGATTTTCTGGAGAAAGGTTTACTATAGAATCATAAGAATTGAATAGAATGTGAAATTTGTGATTTTCTAATCCCAGGAGTTCATGATTGCGCTCTTTGGTAGTTCACTAAAATCCCAGAAATGATCTGCAAATTAATATGCATATATATGTTTTCCTAGGAAGAGAATCTATAGCTTCCATCATTGTCTCAAAGGGATATGTAATCCTCAAACATAACCTTGAACAGTATACTGAACAAATTACAATTCATATCTATTTTCTTTAGGCTAAAGTTTAAAATACTCAGCCTTGTGTTTCAGGCTCTTCATCAACTGCTTCCTGAAAGAAAAATAATTCATTTGTATACTTATTACGTTAAAAGCCCACTTATCCTGCTATTTGAACCTTTCATTTTCCAGACTAGCCATAAGACCATAAGATAATAAATTCATAAAATTTAAGCATAATGCTCAAGCTTTTAAAGGAGTAAAAAGGATATCATAGTATGAAATGGTAGTAGTTTAAAGTATAGCCCAACAGTACTTCCACCATTTACCGTTTATTAGCTATGCCACCTTGATCCCAATACTCAACCTTGGTTTTCTTATCTGTGAAATGGTGATAGCAATACTATGAGGATTAAAAAAGTGCCACTGCACTCCAGCCTGGGTGAAAAAGCAAGACTCTGTTTCAAAAAAAAAAGTTACATGTAGAATTCTTAACTCAGTACTTGGCTTTGTGTGTGTGTGTGTGTGGTGTGTGTGTGTTTAATTAGTTGTTAGCCCAATAGCTAAAAGGAAAATATCACTTTCATTGGGTGAGTAGCTATGAAAGCTAAGCCTTAATAGTGTCAAAGCTAAGAAACATGACAGAAATAAAAGGAATGGGGTGAGAGGAAAACCAGAAAAGAAATGGAGGGGAAATGTATGTATCTATTAAAGCAATGAGAAGCAGCAAGCCAATAATATAAGTACTAATAGTGATTTAAGCATTTTCCATAGATAAGCCATTTTACCTTCACAGTTACTTTGGGGGTCATGCAGCTAACACTGACCATTGCCTCCCCAAATATTACTCTCCTCTTACTAACATGACTCTGCCACTGTTCAATATTTGCAACACACTCAATGTACCAATCAGTGTTGGACTGAGAATATCCTGATAATCTTACTCCTCTCTGCTGGATATTTGTTTCCTAGCCTTCCTGGTGGCCAAGAATGACCATGTGACTTGAATTCTGGTCAATGAGATGCAAGGGGAAGTATGCTGGGCAACATGGTGAAACCCCATCTGTACAAAATTTTAAAAAATTAGGCAGATGTGGTGGTGCGTGCCTGTGGCCCCAGCTGTTCTGATGGCTGAGGTGGAGGGTCGCTTGAGCCCAAGAAGTTGAGGCTACAGTGAGCCATGATTGTGTCACTGCACTCCAGTCTGAGCAATAGCGCAAGATCCTGTCTCAAAAAAAATAAAATAAATAAATAAGAAAATAGGTGCAAAATGCCTAACGTTGTTAGTCCTTACTAATATCTATTTTATTTTATGGCAGTTTTTTGTGCCTAACCATGGTGATACTGAGTTCAACATCATGGGAGAAGAAGCTACAGAACCTCTGACATTCACAGAGCTTTATTTTCTCAGCTAAGCACTAGGCAATTGTGCTGGACACATTGGAACATGACTGATAGCATTAGTGGCATTTGACTATCAATTGATACAGGTAGAAAATTGAATTTGATTAACTGGTAAAACTGAAAAATTGAATGTAGATAGGCACACTGGCATAACATCTATACCATATATATAGTCTATATGGGTGTAGTGATTCTCTGATGCTCATTCCATCTGATATAGTCTACATTTTGATAATTCCAGTAAAAGAAAGAAATTAGCTGAAAAATCAGCAATAAGAAATGAACAAAGAACTATACAGAACAAACCAGTCTTGCAAAGGAATAGGAGAGGCTGAGAATATATCTTACAGGAAAAGGATACTCTCCTTCCCTCTACTTAACAGCAGGAGCTGTTGGAGCAATTTATTGTGGTTATTGAGAAAACGGAGTTTGCAGCAGGCAGCACAAATCTATACACTCTCTCACTCTCCCATAGCCTGTTTCCCTGCAGCTGTTTTAATAGCTTGAGGTTATTTTCCCAACACCCATCAAAGCAGTATTTCTGAACCTAAAAAATAAACTTGTGTGTCCTTTTTATAAATATGAAATTTCTAATCCCTGGAGATTGTAATACACTGAAATGGACTTTATCTTCTCTATATCCTCACTAAAAAGTTTACTGAGCTCGACTTTGGGAACTTTACACTGAGGAAGGCAAATATATAGGTTCTCTTTGCTTGTTTTTTTTGTTTGTTTGTTTTTGTTTTGTTTTGTTTTTGTTTTTGAGACAGAGTCTCGCTCTGTTGCCTAGGCCGGAGTGCAGTGGTGCGATCTCGATTCACTGCAACCTCCCCCTCCTGGGTTCAAGAGATTCTCCTGCCTCAGCCTCCTGAGTAGCTGAGATTACAGGCACACGCCACCATGCTTGGCTAATTTTTGTATTTTTAGTAGAGACGGTGTTTCACTCTACGGTGTTGGTCAGACTGGTCCCGAACACCTGACCTCGTGATCCACCTGCCTCGGCCTCCCAAAATGCTGGGATAACAGGTGTAAGCCACAGCGCCTGGCCCTCTTTGCATTTTTAAATATTCAGTTTTATTTTCAGATGAGTGGGCTCTTAAAAACTGCACATATTCCCACATTTGCAAATCTGTCTTGAGTCACTAAAGTAAAAAGGACTAAAATGGGGTTTTGATTTGTGATCTTCTGAGTCTGGAGTGAAGTAGAATAATAAAAATAATAATGAAAACACAACATTTCCTGTGTTCTTGTTATAAAGGCACTACTGTAAGATGATGAGCTGTTAATGGCACTGAGGAAGTACTGTACTCATACTCTAGAGAGGAGGTGAGCCACCCAGAAAACCAGGAAACAATAGTAAACACAATAGTGACACTAGCTCACGTCTTCGGTAGATGGGAGGCATTGTGCTGAGCACTGCATATAAACTGTCTCACTTAATCCTCCCAAACATCTCATGAGGCTCTTGATGAGGAAACTCAGGCTTACAGCCAGTGAGGGTCTTTCTCAAAACCACAAAGCTAGTAAAGTCCTATGTTTATTTCCAGAACCAGACTTTTTAGCTAGAGAAATATTCTACTGGGATATGAATAAAATATAATTAATTAATCACTGAGAGGAAAAGCAAAACACCTAGAGACATGAAGTATCTGTTTATGTGTGTGCGCACACACACACACACACACACTTGCTAAAAACCTTCCCAAAGCAATATTTGAAGAACATTATGAAATACAGTTTAAACAAGCTCACAAGACAGAGTTAGCCTTGGTTGTGGAAGTTTTCTATCTAGGCTTTGAACTTGAGGCAGTGCATGGGCTTGCAGAGACTTGCAGCTGGTTGCACATTTCTTAGGGGAAGAGTAGCCAAGTCTAAGGCACAGTGGTAGGAACGAACAGATTATATTGGAAATTCTAGCTGTTCATCATCATCAAGGCAGAGTGTTTAGTTGAGGGAGAACACATCATAATAATGATTTGGATTCCTGGGTCTGTCAGTAGGATTAAATATAGGGTCAGGACAAACATCTTGCATTTTATAAGATACTCATTAGAGAGTTGCTGTAGGTTCCCAGTTAAAGGAATTCTGTGATAACTGTCTTTGGAAAATTATTCTAGTAGCTGTTTATTGGACTGGTTGGAGTGGAAAAACTAAAGATGAGAAACAGTATATTATAGTAGCTTGAGATATTTGAAGCCTGAGCTGGGTGGTACCCTTGGAAAGAGGAAAGAAAAGATTTGCTGCTGCCTCATTTTCTTTTAATAACTAAGGCCTGAAATCATGACTTCAGGGATGCCTGCAATTTCATAATGGCTGAAATGGTCATTAGGCCACAGGGCAGGCTGCCAAGGGAGCAATCACAGCTAGATGTCCTAGAGTTGGCGCCTGATCTACCAGAGATGATTTTAAATCAGAGTGTGGGCTGCCTGGATGCAAAAGGGAATTTCAACTTATTTGAAATTCAGTCTCCTCATTTGAGTTGTTCTCTCCATTTTGTTTTGCTTGGTGCCCCTAATGATCAAACGACACAGGACCCAAAGATTAAAGAGAAAACATCCAGTTAAAGGCAGCAAGCGACATTACCAGATAGAATGCTCTGTATAACTTAATGTATGAATTCACAAATATCTGTCTCCTAGACCCCCAGCCTTGTCTAAAGTGGGAAAGGCCTTCACTATATTCGTGGGCTGTCAAAGGTCTCAGGTGCAGGAGTAGGAGCACTTACCGCAAGCATCCACTTTGGGAGGAAGCGCTCTCCACGTAGTGTTTCAGAGCAAGTTGGAACTCTTCCAGGTCCTCTTCTATCACAGACATCTGCCGCTGCACAAGCATGATGTGCTGCCGAGGAAGGGGTGAGGGTCACTGCATTGGCTGTCACAGAGCCTGGTTTAAGCTGACTCCTACTGCCCATCCCATACCTCCTCACAAAAACAAATGATTGTCATCCAAAAATATGACCAAGGAAGGTCCAGACTATTCCAAGTATAAAATTGCATAAAGGCTGTAATCTAGGCAGGATATTTTCCTTGCCTCTAGTCACAGAAGCTAAACAAAGTGTTCTTTACAATGACATGTTTCCCCTTTAAAAGCAGTGATTCTCAATGAGAATAACTCGAGGAGTTTTAAAATTATCTTTATATTTATATAAAAGTCTCTGGGAGTGGGGCCCAGGCATTGGTATTTTTAAAACCTCCCTAAGTGTCTCTAATGTGCAGCCAGAGCTGGTATCACTTCCCTATAGCCACTTACCACTTTTTGAAGAGAAGTCCTATTGTGGATTATACAGCTCCAACTTCTTGGATATTTTGTGATATTAGACATAAGTGACAATCATTACAAACAACCAGATTTCAAAAAAAAATGAGTAACTCATGCATTTCCAAAGGTACTTCAAATATTACAGTGTTGTCAAACACATTAACTACTTACAACAGGCCCTGTTCAAAAGATAATGGCATCAGATGGTGCTTGTTTTTAATGGATCACACTGGATTGGATGCCAACTGTTCCCTGTAACAAATCCTATTAGCATTATAGCAATTGTAGTTTCAAGACTTCCCTCAAGATCTGCCTGTGGGCTTCTCATGGAATTTTAGATCTCAACATTATGTCTTTTCAAGAATTGGTAGTGAAAGTATAAAAGTGCAGATGAGAGTAAGGATTGGCATGAATCATAAAAGTGCAAAAACAAAAAACAAAACAATGTAAGGATGATCTAGAATATGAGAAAATAACTTCCACAGTAATACCAGCTATGCAGCATGAGAGCTAGAATTAAACCTCTGCTCTACTGTTTTCTGTTTTCTAATACAATGAGTTTCTATTTCACGTTAATAGTTATTATTTGTTGAACACCAATTATAATGTAGAGACTGTTAGGTATTCAGTATATTCAACAAATATTCCTACTTTTATTGCACTAACCAAAGCACATGGTTTTAATATTAATAACTAAGTAAAGTTAATTTTTACCAAAATAACAATGGATATGTCCTTTTCACAAAAATCTGCAGGGACCTCTTGGACATTTGTAATTACTGACTCAGATAATTTGGAAAGCTCATGGGCTTTCCTAATGAGATATATAAATACATCCACCTATTCCATCATAATTCTTTTTGTCTAAAGGCAATTCTTACATGATCAAGTGGGATGGATTACAAAAATAAAAAGAACCCTTCACTAGGCCCCTGAAACCATGCCCTTTGAAATTTGACTTTTTAGCTCCTCTCATCAAGACGTGGATTCTATCCCCCCAACCTTGGATCTGGGTTGGCTTTCTAATTTGCTCTGGCCAATAAACATGGCAGAACTGACAGTGTACCAGTTTCAAATTTAGGCTCCAAGAGGCCTGTGGATTTTCACTCTTTCTCTTGGATCCCTGAGATTGCCACGTGAACAACACCTGCTACATCAGCGGCCAGCAAACATTTTCTGTAAATGGACAAATAGTAAGTATTTTAGGCTTTGTGTGCCACATGGCTCCTGTTGCAGCTAGTCAACTCTGCCATTGTTGTGTGAAAGCAGCCACAGCCCACACATAAACAAATGAGTGTAGCTGTGTTAAAATAAAACTTTATGAACAAAACAAGAGGTATGCTTTAGTTTGCCAACCCCTATATTAGGGGATTAAAAACTACATAGAGCACAGCTGAGCTTCTAGACATATGACAAAGCTCAGCCAAGATCAGCAAAGCTGACATGGAGCTTACTGCAAACACAAGGAGCCCATTTGAGACCATAAGAACCAGCCAGTTGATCCCGGCCTAAATTGCCTGCCTGAAAAATTGTGATTATTGTGTTAAGCCATTGAATTTGGGGGTGGTTTATTATGTAGCAATAGCTAACTGATTCATTCACTTATGTACATTGATGTATAAATTGGAAAAATTGAGTTCTTGGCTTCCTAGATTGGGTTGCAATGTCCAACTTGCAACCCAAACCAGACATATATTTTCCCTCTCCTTTCCTAAGAGATTTGCACAAAGAAATTCATTTAAAGAGGCTCAGATAATCTGCCTAAGTTTGATGACTATTCTGACAAGTGGAGCTTTTTAAATAATGGTTAGTTTAAAGTAGATTTTCTGAAATCCAAAGAAAACACTTAAATTTTCTGTGCTGGCCAGGTCAAGACAAGTTGTAGGATATGGGGTTTGGGAGAGGTGGAACAGGAGTCCTGCTATCTTGTTAATATTTCTATGTGTCTTTTGTGTCAAATACACAGCCTGAAAGCTTACTAAAATGTGGGATCCCAAGATATAGTTAGCTCAGAGCATTCTTCCATGGTTGAATATTCTTTCATGATGCTACATTTTTTTTCTCTATTATAGATGTAGTAGTATATTATTTATCATTTATCTTATAGGAATTTTGTTACAATTTCCATTGTAACAAAATACGGCTGGATATTTGGAATGTCTTGGACTAAATAGTGCTGTGTAAATATGAAAAGCCAATCTCAGTTCACAAGATAGTATTTGCCAGTGACATTAGATTATGTTCCATCAGCCTTTGAGTTCTTGGAACATTTCAAGAAATGTCATCTTTTTTAGTCTTAGGACAGAGACACATGTTTTAAATACAACTTATTTTTTCATGTTACTTGGTTCTACTTACTACATTTACAGTTGTGTTCCAATTATGTCTTCAGAGATACCATAGCCTTTCTTGTATGCTCTCATTGACTCTCTTAACAGTCATGGTAAAACAAGACTTATCTTTTGATAGTCCCTGTTATATTACTTAACAATAGCCCCGAACCCTTAGGAATGTATGGCAAAATGGATTGACTTCACAAGACAGTATCCATAGGTTTTATATAAGTGTAGAAAGGCAGAAAAAGATGCTAGGTTTGTAGACTAATTGTATGATAAGCTATTTTAGCGTATTATAACAACAATGTGCTGAAGAAAAGTGAGTTTTTGAAAAGCATAAGAATATACTCATATGTTGTTTAAAATTATCATGACTTTTTGAAAACCTTTGAATGAAGAAAACATCTGGAAGGTGATCATCTTATTGCACTACTCTTTTGGTAAGAAGTGTCATACAGGCACATATTTATAATATGCTTGTTATAAATCATTTGGAAAATTTAAATATTTCTATCTGGCACTTTAGTGTTCTTTTAGTGCAGTGTTAGGAACATTCTGTGTAGTAAGAGAT
Organism: Cacajao melanocephalus; assembly: GCA_963573385.1. Taxonomy (NCBI): domain Eukaryota; kingdom Metazoa; phylum Chordata; class Mammalia; order Primates; family Pitheciidae; genus Cacajao; species Cacajao melanocephalus. The sequence goes on along the minus strand of CAUYLG010078249.1, from coordinate 45,744 downwards.
ATGTATTTTTTTTAGAAAAATTTATATTTATTTTTTATGACTTCATCTTAAATATTATGTCCTTTTGGAAGCATTCCTTGGTCTGCTAAATTGAGTTGTGCCCCCTTACTGTGCAAATCTATACTTTCCTATAATAATCCTCATCACATTTTATTGTAAATTATATATAATTTACTTCTAGTTTGTTTTCTATCCTATAATATTCACCACTTTATTTCCAGACACTTCTCTCCAGGCCTGGAACATAGTTGGTGATCAAGTTATTTGTGAAACAAACACATTAAAGATGTTTTTGCTCTTAGCCATTGACTAATCTTAGAATCTCCTTAATAAACTTTATTTATTCCAGAAGAGGATTTGAGGCGGCCCTGGAAACTCGCACTGCACAATTGTTAGGTGCTCTCTCATCTGTCTCCTTCACCCTGTCCTCTTTTTCCTTTCTTCCTTCTCCTTCAAGAGCAGGGATATAAAGTAAAAAGAATTAGCTTCATTTTTCCTATGTGGCCTTTAACAAGTTGCTTAATCCTTTCTCAGTTTGTCTCTCGATACATAAAATTAGAATAGTGGTACTTATATTAGAGTTTGGGGGAGGATTAAATAGAATAGTGTATATAAGGATCCTTCCCGTGACAGGTACTCAATAAGTGTTACATCTCTTACTCTGGGCTGAGAAAAAAAAAAATGGACTTAAGAAAATAAATTATATCCTAGACTCATCATTATGTAATGGCTCATTGCCCAGAAAACTAGATATGGCAGTTGCTAGGGTTCAGGACTTTTGCTGTGTTCTTAAACAAGCCTGCCAGACAATCTGCTCTGCTCTCATAGGGAATCTCATGAAACAATCATCCCTTCATCCACAACCCTGCTAGCAAACAGCAGTTCTACTTTACAGGCTAGAAATCCAGTAAACACTAGGGCTGAAAATGTCAGAGCATGCTGATGAGCCTGGGTCTGGGGTTGAACTGCAGGGGTTCAGCTATGGTAGGTAAACTCCTTTAAACCTTGATTTCTTCATCAACAAAATGAGTCTGAGGATAGCACTATCTCATTTGGCTATTGTGAGGATTAAGTGAGTTATGTGTGTGTCTAGTACAACACTTGGCACAAAGCAAAGGATCAGTAAAGATTAGCATTTCAAAAACCAAGTGTAATACAAATTTATTCTTTGCTTTCTGTCATAGAATTTATTTTTCCAAGTTTTCATGCATTCATTAATGAAAAAGGAAAAATATCTCTCTACTCATTGAATTATAAAACTGGTTTTGGGCATCAGGATAAATCATTTAACACATGGTAGGATAGAGTTATGAGCGCTAGCTGTGAAATAACAGTGAAAAATAATTTTAGTCATTCTAAATATAGGTTTTATAGGAACTTATAGTAATGCACTTACTACCATTAATACAAAATACAACTTTTAATGACAAATATCTTATTGTTACTTCTGAAAAGACAAACCAGTTCAAATCTTTACTATATGTCTATTCCCAAAGAGCATAATTGTTATACCTCTATATATGGCTGGAAATAGGGAATATCCTTTCCTGCTTTCAAACAATATTGAGAGCTGAATGATCTTGTGCAGTCTTGTTTGTTTAAAGTACTTCTATGCACTACTGAATTAGTAATGTTGTGTGTGTTGATCTTTTAAAATTGGCATTGGTGGCTCAGGGACCTGTAAATGGAATAGCTACCTGCTTTCACAAACAATCCTTAGACAATTTTTCTTTCTCTTAGCCAGAGAGACAAAATAATCTCACATTAGAAAATTATTTAAGAATAGATAACTATCTCTCATAACATTAGAAAAGTTATATTTGTTTTTCCTTTGATTGGAGTATAGTTTTTCCTATATGCAAACTTATGAGAAGATAACAAATGCATGATCACAGGGTTAACAATTCCTGGTGCCTCTGGGACTGCGCAAACCCGCTATTCTTAGTATATGTGCTCAACACCACTCTCCTCTCACTTTCCCATGAAAGCCTACCATTTTAAAATGTTGCGTTCTAGATTAATTAACATAGATTACAGCCCTGTCTCTGGAGGGATAGAAACACTAGACATGCAGTGACAGATACACCTTATCGAAGGAAAGTATTCACAACTATAGGATTCTAACAGTAGCAGCCATGATTAAACTTTTCTGAGAATCCCACAAAGCTTCGTCTGAAGAATCCCTTTGGATTATGAATTTGGACAGATAGGCAAGAGCCTTATACACAGGTGGATCTCACCTTCCTCTATCATGTAGTCAGTGCTTGTGCACAATTCAGAGATGAAAGATTATTTCCTATCTTTGTTTCATATAAATGTGACCAATTCTTCAACATCTACAAAGTATATAATACATTTAAAGTATTAAAAAAATGATTTTTCTCCTAGTTACTCAAGATTTTAAAATCCAAATTTCCACTAAATGTAAATGTAAACATCCAATTTCCTGAACTAGAATGTGCTATATATGTTTGCCTCAACATAAGGGTAAATATTAAAGCATGGTATGTAATGCTTTTAATTATTTACTAACTTCTTTTTGTTGCATTTTAATGTAACTTTTAGTATCCCTTTGTCCATTTTTCTTCTGTTTCAAAAAGTGCTGCCACTCTGGATGGACATCTTATACCTAGGGATACAAATGTTCCCTTTTCTCTCAAAATCTATTTATTCTTTGAAAAATTATTTCTGAGCATTTTCAGTTTACCCGGCCCTAGGCTAAATGCTGGAAATATAATAATGAACAGAATCTGGTTTCAACTCAGGTATATCCAGTATTCAAAATAGCAGGATTTACAAAATGTATTCATGATACAACTTAAATGTTGCCCTTCTCTACCAGTCATATTCCTTCAATTATTCAATAACTCGTTGCTTTATACATGTATAAAATGTTCATTTTGCATCTATTACATGCTAAGTACTGTCATAAAAGTTGTGAAGTAGTTATTAGGTTTACACAAATCACAATGAAGAAGACACTACTTAACCATATAAAATGAAATATGACTAGTTTTTTGATTTTTCATTAAGATAATGACTAATTTTTGAAGAAATGATGTTTTTAAAGAATATATTTCTAACATTTTTACCTGATTAAAATACTTACAGATTTAGTATTCCCTTCAATAATCTCTTCTTCCAGTGGTTCAAGTTTGAGGTCCTTCAATAAGAGGAAGAAATGTCAGAAAAAAACAAAAATTACATCATTTTAAAAAATGCCATATATTCAAATCATAGTTCTTTCATTGCTAATATTGAACCAAAAGAACCCCATTATTTGAAAGATTAAATAATTCTGATTTTTAAAAACTAAGCTGTTCTGATAAAGAATCTGTACTCGTTTATCAATTGGAAGAAGCATGTTTTAGATGTGTTCAATGTATTGCTTTAAATTTACTTCCTGGATGCCATTAGAGAGCAAAGTGGAAGAGATACATTAAAACAGGGAGCAAAAGGATAGGAAGGTAAACAAAAGAAAAGGAAAAAGTTAGAATGACTAACCTAACAGTCTGATTTCTTTTAGTATGAGTATTGCCACATTTCTACATTTCTTGGGACATTATTATAAACATTAGTCTATTATTACAATACATTTACACCTTAGTGCTAATTTTCTTTATTAAATAGAAAGTAAAGAGTAAATGAAAATACAATTGATATTTGCTAAAAGTGAATAACTCTTATAAAGATCTTGAAGTCTTAAAATTTTTTTTATTTCCATAGGTTTTTGGTAAACAGGAGGTATTTGGTTACACAAGTAAGTTCTTGAGTGGTGGTTTGTGAGATTTTGGTGCACCCATCACCCAAGCACTATACACTGAACCCAATTTGTAGTCTTTTATCCCTCACCTTCCTCCCACCCTTTTCTCCTGAGTCCCCAAAGTCTATTGTGTCATTCTTATGCCTTTCCATCTTCATAGCTTAGCGCCCACTTACGAGTAAGAACATACAGTGTTTGGTTTTCCACTCCTGAATTACTTCAGTTGGAATAATAATCTCCAATCCCATCCAGGTTACTGCAAATGCAATTCATTCCTTTTTATGGCTGAGTAGTATTCCATCACATACATATACCATAATTTCTTTATCTACTCATTGATTGATGGGCATTTGGATTGGTTCCATATTTTTGCAATTGCAAATTGTGCTGCTATAAACGTGTGTGAAAGTATCTTTTTTGTATAATTATTTCTTTACCTCTAGGTAGATACCCAGTAGTGGGATTGCTGGATCAAATGGTGATTTTACTTTTAGTTCTTTAAGGAATCTCAACACTATTTCCCATAGTAGTTTTACTAGTTTACATTCCCACCAGCAGTGTAGAAGTGTTCCCTGTTAACCACTTCCATACCAACATCTATTATTTTTTGATTTTTTGATTATGGGTATTCTTGCAGAATTAGGTAGTATCACATTGTGGTTTTGATTTATATTTCCCTCATCACTGGTGATGCTGAGCATTTTTTCATGTTTGTTAGCCCTTTGTGTATCTTCTTTTGAGAATTAAGACCTTAATGTCTCCTGTGATGACCAATGAATAATGCTAATGTCCCCAGTGAAACCAAGTGCTTCATCTCTCAGAACTTCATTCTGTGACTGGCTATCCTAGCATTGTTTCCAATGAGGATTATGTAGAATAACTCTTCAAATAGATAAGAAGTGAAAACTGTAGAAAGCCAGACAATCTGAAATAACATATGCCTGTTAATAATAGAGCTATGTCACTCTAGCTGTGCTATTCTCTTGTGGTGGAACTTTCGGCAAGGTATTTAACTTCTATGGAATTCACTTTTCCTGCTTTGCCGTAAATTCTCTATCTCTATAGCTTTACATAGCTGGCTTCTCATCTTTCACATCTCACCTTATTAGAATATCACCTTATTAGAGAGACCTTCTCAGACCACTCATTTGGTGTATTCAACCACCTATCTGTATTATATTGCTCTACTTTTTCTCTATAGCACTTTCCATTATCTGAAATTATCTTGTTTCATAGATTTGTTTTCTTGTCTGTCTCTTCAAAGACCAAGGATATTCTTTTGATCACTGCTGTATTTCCGCTGCTGGAATAGTACCTGACACACAGTAAGTACTCAATAAATGTTGAATAAATGAATGACTGAATGAATGCCCTGTCTAAATCATAGTTTTTCCATGAAGGCAAAATTATATATATTGCATATAGATGTGAATTGAAAACTAAAAAGTACTCCACAGGTAGAAACTGTAACCTAGTAGTCTCTTTGACCACTATTTCCCTGACACTAACTAAGGTACAATTTGCAGTTCTACATTCCCTGATCTAAAGTATGGAAGACTTAAAACAAGTTGTATGAATATTACATCCTGAATTATATCCTTTCAAGTGAGAATGTCCTGTGATCTGATGATACACTGAGGACTTAATGAAGAATGAAGAGCTTTCACTGTTGTCCTTGTTGTTATTTTGTTAAACATTAAAGGTGTTTTGTTTTGTTTTGAGACTGAGTTTCACTCTTTTGCCCAGGCTGGCATGAAGTGGCACTATCTCGGCTCACTGCAACCTCTACCTCCTGGGTAAGAGTGATTCTCCTGCTTCAGCCTCCCAAGTAGATGGGATTACAGGCATGTGCCACCACACCCGGCTAATTTTTGTATTTTTAGTAAAGAGACAGTTTCACCATGGTGGCCAGGCTGGTCTTGAACTCAGGTGATCTACTTGCCTCGGCCTCCCTAAGTGCTGGGATTACAGGCATGAGCCACTGTGCCCGGTCATTAAAGGTGTTTTCTATAGGGATTAAGCAAAACACAAGACATAACTCAGTATATCCCCGTGAACTCTTATGGAGTCTGAAATGGATATGAGGAATACCTGAAGAAACTTATAGAAATTGCTAGGTGTTATATTCCCCTGCATGCATGGAATAGGGCTTGGTTTCACTGCAGGAAGAATTTATCATAAATACTTAATGGAGAGAAAACATATGTTCCACTGCAGGTACACTTCCTTTTAATGGGAAGATCAAACCTAGTGTTAACAACTACAGGAGACAAGGTACTTAGCAGTGAAATGACGTGCACTCAGCCACTGTTTGGCAATTGGGTAGTTTTTCTCTAAAACCCTAATCAGCACAGTACAGAATATGTTGTAGAAAACTGAACTTGCACTGCTTCTCCATTCATTAAGACAGCTCACACTGAGCTCCACACAGCTGGAGCCCCATGCTGAAAACCATCACATTGTACTTTTAGCAAACCTCTTAGATACTGTCCTCAAAATGAAACCCTTTTATAGGAGGGGAGGCAGAAAAAGTCTAGGAAAAAAAGAAATGTGACAATACTTTGATTTAAAGTTAGAAAAAATGTATGAACTAAGTTTGAGCCATTCCTTTAAAAATAACTATAAAAATTTCAGATATCAAATAAAGACAGTTTTATCCAAAATTTCAAAACCACTTTGAAAAGAGGTATTTGTGTTCTTTAAATGAACCTGAACTTATTTAACAACTGAATCCTTATGTTTTAATAAGCTTTAGTTTTCAAATAGAGGTCCTGGATTTGACCTTCCAATACTGGAAAACTAATTTTCACAGCCACTATTTTTCCTACAAATCTTTTAGTTTCAGCGCACATATCAAAAAAATAAGAAAGGAGGAAAGTTGATTTGCATGAAGCTAGTAGTTTAGGTACTTGCTTCAGTAAGTGGTCAATATAAGTTTAACAAATAAAGACACCATTGCAGAGGGACAAGAACTCTATAGGGTTGTTCCCCCTTGACTTGGCTCTTCTTGCACAGAATCTCCCTTTTCAAAGACCTTACCCATCCTCAGGACTTGAGGAAAGAAAACATAACTTGAGGGTTCATCTTTGTGAAGATAAGTCTAAAGACCTTAACCTGTTGGCCTAACTTCCCTCATACTAATATCTAACCAGGTATTTCTGCCTAAGTGTTCCACTGTACCTTCAAATTCACACATCAAAAAAACTAGTTCACCTTCTCACCTTATCGCACAAATTATCTCTCACGTGTTTCTTCCTTTTCTCTTAATGCTATAATTAATTGTTTCAGAAACACAGGCTCCAGTCCTCAGATTCTTACTTGAGCTCCCCCTGTCCTTAACCCATTCAATAGTGCTGTTAATTTCACTTCAATTGTTTCAAATCTACCATTTTCTTCTCACTTATCAGCTTAATATAGGCCCATCTGTTATCATACCTGACTTCACTGGGTGCAGTTGCACAAACCTGCTCTTCAGTGCCATTGTCTGAGCTGGCTTTAGTGTCTCTGAGCCCCATTTTTCTTGTTTTAATCCATTTTCCTTTGCTTTCGTTCACTTTGCATCTTGCTGCCCAATTTTCTATCTAAAGGATTTTTTTGGTTTGTCACTTACCTGTTAAAAAATAATAAATGCCTTCTGTTGTTTCCTGGACCAAGTCCAAATTCCTTAGACTATTATTTGAGGCTGTCCATAATCTGGCCCTCTTCTGTCCATAAACCTTATTTGTTATGATTTCCCTACTTGAAAGACTCTTAACCAGGCTGATTTACTGAAACTTGCTCATGCCATCACCTTACCTAATGCCCTTTTCAGCTGCCCTCTATTTACTAAAATTTTACTTCTCCATAGCAAATATTAGTTTCCTTGTTAGTTAGCTGATCAGCGTTTATTGCAACTTTAATGACAATACATTTTCTTTTCATTGAATTATTTCTTCTTCTTTCTATACTGTGATCTGGGGTTGTTATCAAGACTTTTTTCCCTCCCCTATCTAGGAGGTCAGCAATGCAACCCTACCATGACCAACCAGACTCTTCTTCTGGGAAGTAGAATTTTGAACAGAAAGCCAGCTGACTGGAAATGGAACTCATTTATTCCAGTGGAGATAACTTGAGAGACTGTTGAGTATTTCTTGCAATATAGTTCTCTAGGGTTATCTTGTCTCCTGACTTTTTTTCCTAATTCAGATCTTTGGACTATCTGTTGATTCTGTGAGTGCTTCCATATTCTTCCAGAAAACTCTTTTTTTTCATTAGAGAAATGATTTCTGTTGTTCGCAATAACATTTTTAATTAAGTCACCATTTTTAAAGCCCCAGTTGAACTCTTCCTGTCACACGAAGTCCTTCCTGATCACCCCAGGTCACAGTGATCAACCCATGAGGTGAACACGGAGAGATTTTGACATTTGCTCCATTCCTTTAGCATGTTTTGGTCAGTCACCAAATATTTACTGACCATCAGTTTTGAATCTCATTCTGTGCTACCATCTATTTTTTTAAAAAATATCTGTTAACTCTCTCTCTCTTTAGGAGTATAGCTTAGTTTCATAAGTAGACAATGGTTTCCTTCAAAGTCAGTGCTGTCACAAACATAAATGTTTCTTCCTTGGTGCCTGACAGGTGCAGAACACATTTTCTTACTGATTGACAAAGGCTGTCTCTCCCATCAAAGATGTTTATGGAGAATATCACTATAATATCAGGACTATTTGGTACTAACTAAATTAATAAAAATACAATAACTAAGAACACAAAATATACTTCTAAAGAACTCTTCATCACATTCTAACTTGCTTGCTTAGATAGTTTTAATACCAAAACCATCAGTTAATGTGCTAATTTCCAGAAGTTGAGTGTGGAATCTCATCTTTTGGTAGATAGCACTGCCATTTTCCTGAATTAATTTGAAAGATTCCCAAGACTTCAACCATCTTATCCCTAAGAACTGTCATTAGTATCATTCAAGCATACTGTCACCTAGTTCATTTGAAAACCTAAGAGCCAGACAGTGCAGTAGATTTATTTAACTCTCAACTCCACATTCTATTTTTAATATAATTGGAGGTGGGAGGTTGGAGGAGAATTAATGTAAGCTTCTGTATTTAACAACAACAACAACAACAACAACAACAACAAAACGTCAATTACCAAACAGCCATTCATAGAATCATTGGAATCCTGGCTGTTATTCTATCTATGGGGCAGCTATGGATAAGAAGCAATGAGGAATATTGGGTCAGAATATCTTGATAACTGGAAGAAAGAATAAAGAAAATAAAGCACCTACCTTCTTTTCCAGTCTATCAATTAATTTCTGGAGTCTATTTATCTGGGTCATCCACTGGTTGTCTTCTTCTAATAAGCCTGGGGTCAGGGGGAATCATGAGGGCAATATGTTAAACTTTAGACGGAGGAGAAATGCTTGATTCTCAGAGCTTTTTTTCAGCCCTTAAGGAAGGATGCAGTGTCACTGACTGGTCATTTTTTAAAATGTATTCATCAGTGCTTTCTAAGTTATTGATTTCCATAGATCCATGCATCCCAGGGGTTCACTTCCACAGGCCTGTTTTTTATGTAATTGCCTGTCTGGCCTCTGATATTCAAAGAAAAGATCCTGCTGAGCCATTTGTAAAACCCCATAAGTAGTTGGTTTTCTTTTGCAAAAAGGAAAGCATCAATCAACAGTTCTAAACTTACTTGTAAGGGAGTGGCAAGAGCCAGTGAAACCATACCCCTGACCATGGCAAGGTGTAAACTGCTACAATCAAAAAGAAGCATAAGGGCAAGATAGTTCCTCCTTTCCCAGGAACTAACTTGAGTATACATATATGGCTCTGTAATCATGGCATAGTGGTTACAAGTACAGGCTGGAGTCTGTTGATCTATATTCACATATATGATATATACATACATTTGTATACATAGGTATGTAGTGTGTGTGTGTACGTGTGTGTGTGTGTGTGTGTGTGTGTATTTAGTACCATGTTAAACATTATAGAAGTTCTCCTACTACTATTGTTTTTATTAACATTATTATGCAAAGGGAAGAGTTATGGTCTGAGCCCATGCACAAACATCCTGGCATATTTGTATATACTGATTGAAGCTTAATAAAAATGTTTTTATAGGCATTTGCTGAAGTAGTATTGTTTAATATTTCTTGAAATCAGGGTGTGATTGAATTCAAGACTATAAAGCCTTGCATTAGCTTTGAATGCAATAAAGACAAGACCTAAGTTATAATGGGACAATGATGTCCTCAGAATTTACTTCTCCACCTGCCTTCTTGGAAGAATCACCTTTCAAAGCCCACCAAATTATGATGTAAAAATGAGCATTGGCACTGCTGCAAAGAAGTGGCTACAAAAAATAAAAAAAAAAAAAGAAAAGAAAAGAAAGGGGCTGATTAGAGAAAATATTATACATATGTTAATAAAGTTTGTTTTTTTTAATTCTAATACAATACTTTTAATCTGGGTTATTCCCCAAATAATTTAAGGTTGCTGTCACATCAAAGACCCAAGGAAAGACATTTTGTTCTATTTTCTAAATGGTTAAAATGGAAAGAACAATCTATATTTTGCTTCAGGAGCTTAGCGTTATTATTTTCTAGTTTCATGTGGTAGATTGTATTATTTTTCCTAATTCTTCACTTTCTTCCTGCTATGGAAGTATCTGTATATACCCTTGCACCACAGCTTTGAAGTATCTCCTATTATAATGATGAAGCACATTTCCCTCTCCATTGTTTCTGTGCTTCACATGTGACTTGTTTGGCCAATGGAGAGGTAGCAGACAAGATGCACACAGTACATAAAACATGTACTTTTAATATGCATGTATACTTTTGGGCTGGCTGCATGTGCTTCTGACCTCCACCAGGAGAAGAAAATGTTCCAGTTGTTGCTTATTCCAGAAGGAGGCTACATGAGAAGTGGAGCTGAAAAGCTACATACAGCCTGGAACCACATTCAGCTGAAATTGCCCAAATCACCAACCATAGACTCATGAGAGGGAAAAACAAGTATCTACAAGTGTAACCATCAAGATTTTAAAGTCGCATCACAATAAAAATGGGGTAATACTTCATATGACCTTGGACAAATCACTTAAGTTCCCAGGCTTGTTTCCTTACCTGTGAAATGGAGAAATAGGGAAATTAACATCTACCTTATAAGGTGTCAAGATAACATAAGGCTTTATTCATGAAAATACTCTGAAATCTTTAAGTAAAATTGGTAAAAATATAAGATGTAGTTTATACCTTGATTTTCTGAACATTAGATATTTTAAAACTCAGTTGTGTTAAAATGACATGTTCCAGTGACATGTATCTATGCATGCTTTATAAAAATTACTCCAATATTTAGCAACATGAGTTTGCATATTTCAAATTGATTTTAAAATGGTTATAAGTGACACAGTTAGAATTTAATAACCTAACAGTTATGTGTATGGTTTAGCCCAATAAATCCAACATCACATTACAAACCTCAAAAACACCAGCTATGACTAATCCTATCATGAAAACAAGGATCCTTTTCCTACATGAAATTAGGATATGTTTAGGGAGGCTTGGAGATCTAGAGGATATTTGGGTAGAGCCCCTTTATTTCCAGATGATGGGGCGTCAGTTGTACAGAACTCACGTCTTTTAGATATTAGTGGATGGAGATACTGCCTTCTGTATTTACCATCTCTCTGTGTGCTTTCCAGGCACAACTGTTAGGATTCTGACAGTGCTGATGGTTAGGCTCACCACCCTAGTTCTTCATACCCTACGCTCTTCACTGCTTCTGTCTCGAACTTACCTGGTGTTAGGAAAGTGTTCCATTACTATTGTCTTATCTGTTGTTTGTTAAAATAATCAATTGGAAAATGCAAGATAAATTGACTTTGACAAAGAAAAACAATGAAGGGTCAATTACCTTGACCGCTGACATTAAACTGAGGGCTGTTTGGGGAGAAGCTGTTGTGTCTCTGGACTCTGCGGCTTGATCGTTTTCCAGGCCATTGAATTGACAGGACTTCTGGCTTGGCTGGCCCTTGCCTTGAATAACAGAGATAACATTTAACCTTAATGTTAGTACTTCAGTCTTTTCCCTCTTCCCTCAAGGAACAGATCTTCATGCGTCAGTCACAAAGGTTTTCTAGTGCAGTGAAAGAAAAACTTATGAGAATGACTGCTTGTAAACACTGTAGAAACCCAACATAATTTGGTACTATGGTTTGTGAACCTAAGGAAGAGAATTCTGAGCTTTCTTTATTCTTAAAACTTTGAGTAAAACTGTAATTTAAGGTCGACCTTTTTCCTTTGTTGGTCAACTTTCAATGGAAAAACATTTATGTGTATACAACTATTGTATTTTGTTTAGTTTGAAAACATGGAGTTTTTTCTATAATTCAGTTTTTAAATTTGGATCAAGGCTATACATCTATATATTTTTAGCAGTTAAATAATTCTAGAAATCTTATTTCAACAAATAGGAGCTCCCTCCTTTCACTACCATATCATATTTCCACTCCTCTTTCAAAAAGGCACACTTTTTAGCAGGTGTTTACTTTCATAGCAGTATATATTATATGAGAGTTATATATGTTAAAGTATATGTTAGATACAGTATGTTATGTACTATGTACAGTATATGTTATATATTGATATGAATGCTAAATTATCAGTATATAACATGCCTAAATTGCTATGCCTTTAATTTTTAGTTTTAGGCTTTATCATCTATTAAATTCACAATATGGAAAGCTCAGGCCAATGATATACAAATGGAAATGCTGTAAGGAATTTCCAGGAAGGCTGCTTAAAGGTACAGATTCAGCTAGAAGGGAGCTCTTTTGTCTTTCCTTAATCTTCTTTCCCGGTTGAAATGTGAACATAGTAGCTGGATCTCCAACAAACATCTTGGAGTATGAGGCAAACTTGAGAAAAGTTTGTTATATTAATATGCACTTAATATATGAAAAAGACAGAAAGTCTATGATAAATCTGTAAGGACATGATACTTAAGCTGCCTCCAACAAAATTTCTTTATAGGAGATATAATCTTTTTTGGGTAAGATATAATCCTTCTGTGTTTAGGACAAACCTAAGATTAATTTACTCTTCATTATCTATCAGCTAGGGAAGATTCCTTTAGCCTTTCTCCTGTGTTGGATGACCTCTGATACCCCTTTACTAGATTTCATATTTTTTCTTAGTTGACACCTTTGTTTTAGTGGAAAATATCCCCTAATTGCTTCATAAGAAATGGTGCCTGGCTGAGTGTGGTGGCTCATGCCTGTAATCCAAGCACTTTAGGAGGCCAAGGTGGGCAGATCACAAGGTCAGGAGTTGGAGACAAGACTGGCCAATATGGTCTCTACTAAAAATACAAAAATTAGCCAGGCGTGGTGGCAGGCACCTGTAGTCCCAGCTACTCAGGAGTCTGAGACAGGAGAATCTCTTGAACCTAGGAGGTAGAGGTTGCAGTAAGCCAAGATCGCGCCACTGCACTGCAGCCTGGGCGACAGAGCAAGACTTCATCTCAAAATAAAAAATAAAACAACAAAGAAATGGTGCATAATGAAAGGTAAAATTCTTGAAACATTGCATGAATAAACATCTACCTTACTTTGTTGATGGTTTTATGGAATACAGATTTCTAGATTGCCAATTGTTTTGAAAAATTTGCTCCATTGTGTTCTATCTCCCAGAGTCACTAGTGAAAAATCCAGTGTTTTCTTGATTATTTGCATACAGCTTGGTTTTTCTCTCTGGGAGTTTTTAGACACTTGTCTTTGTTTCCTGTATTGTGAAACTTCATAATGGCATGATTTTGTGTTGGACTTTTATTAGCATTATAATGAGCTCTTGGTCTGTTCTATCAAGCTGGACACATATGTCCCAATTCTGAAAATATTTCTTAAATTCTTCATTTGATAATTTTTCTGATTTGTTCTCTTTCTGGAATTCTATCCTACAAACAGTAGACCTCTTGGACTGACCCTTTAGATTCCTTATTTCTTATATTTCACCTCTTTGTGGAGATTTCTTTATACTTTTATATCTAAACCTTCCTCAGAGAATGTAATTTTTACAATTATAATTTCCAAGACCTCTTTTGTGTACTTTGAATATTATTTATAAAGTATTCTATCCTTAATTCATAAATGCCATATCTTCTCTTACATTTCTGAAGGTACTGAAAACTTTCTTTTGAAAGTTTTTGTCTGCTCTCTGGATTATGTGTTTATTCCAAGTTTCTTTTCTTGTGTTTGATTTTTCCTTTTGGTTGACTTCACACATTTTAGGAGGAGGAACTACAAGGCTGACTGGAACCTCTGCGTGTGTGTGGCAGGGATTGCCAACTTGCAGTCTTCACTGTACAGTGGCCTGGCTGGGCCTGTTCTTCAGGGTACCCTGACTATTGGCATTGTTAAGTCTTTTCTCTGGGATTAATCAGATCCCTCAAAGAATCATGCCCCAACTGGGGGCGGGGGGTGGCGGGCGGCGTGAGCTTCATTGTACTCTGGGAGTATAATATGTGAAGGGGATTTCGCATCTCACTCTTCAACATGGAGACCTTCACTTTGTGTCTCCTTTGTTAGTATTGTACCCTGCCATTTTTGCCAGGTATACATCTGCTCACCTTCTCCAGAGAGCTTATCTCTGGGGTTCTTCACTATGTAGGAGCAGTCACTATATAACACTGGGTGGAGCTTCCAACAATAGATCAGCCCTACCTTCACTCTCATTATCAGTTCCCCATGGCACAGCCAAGTCTGGAGCTTTTCTGAGGTTTTGTGATATCAAATATATCTTGGCTTCTTACACTGCCTGCTTCCGTTTCAGCTTTCTCAGAGCTTTTAAACCAATTTCCACTAGATTCACCTTCTCTCCAGGTTCCAAATTTCTGTCCCTTTGGCTCTTCTTCTATTCTTATTTTTGCAGGTTAATGCCTCCTTTTGTCTAGGTACTTTTAATGTCATTTTTTGAAGAGCTTAGAGAGACAGCAAAAGAAATCATGTCTGTTTAATCTTCAATCTTTAACTAAATCTTCCTATGAATTTTTCTATGGTATAAAAAAATCCAAGTTTTTGGATGGCCATTGTGGCTCACACCTGTAATCCCAGCAATTTGGGAAGCTGAGGCAGGCAGATCATCTGAGGTCAGGAGTTCAAGACCAACTTGGCCAACATGGTGAAACCCTGTCTCTACTAAAAATACAAAAATTAGCTGGGTGTGGTGGCAGGTGCTTGTAATTCTTGCTACTTGGGAGGTTGAGGCAGGAGCATCGCTTGAACCTGGGAGGCGGAGGTTGCAGTGAGCAGAGGTTGCAGTGAGCACTCCAGCCTTGGCAACAGAGTGAGGCTCCGTTTCAAAAAAAAAAAAAAATCCAAGATTTTAGCAGATTTGGTGGTCAGGGGAGTAGATGATTGGAGCAATCCTTCTGTATATTCAAGCTAAGGAATTGTAAGGTGTCTAAACTTTTATAATCACCTGTATGTGAAATTAAAGCTCTTCCTTCTATAATAGACAACTACCAAAGGAGAAAAATAACTTTCAAGTCAAGAAGGAGTTAATTACATCCCTGAGTATAGAAGAACTTTGGAAAATAGAGCAAACTTGCAGATTCCATTATAAAAAGGAAATCCACATATAATGAAAACTGTGTTCCCAGAAATTTAGTTTGTGAGGAAGAGAGGTTTATGTAAGAGAACAGGGGACCTCTAGGAGGAAACTTCCATATGACATGATTATTATTCTTTCATTTGCTATTAAGTACTTTCTGAAGACATGGAATTAATATAATTCACAGTCAGTTTGCCAGGGCAGATACAAAGACTGTTGCAGAATGTCATCTGAAAATTTCGCCTCTATGGCATTCCAGCTGTACACATCTCTTCTCTCTCAAATAATCAATCACATGAATAGACACAGACATTTTGCCCAACATGGCATGTCTAACTCATTAATGCAGGATAAATGATACTCTGTGATTCTCCCCTGGGGCTGTTGAATGGAATAGATGACTTCCCTAAATTTGTTATATTCCAAGGAGTCTTTATATCCCTAGGTTTCACAAATATTAAATTGCAAAGTAATATTGGTGCTGAAGCAAAAGCAAATTATCACAACTCTGGAGATTTTAATGATATCTGCATGTGGCAACTTTTTTTCTTTTGTTTTGTTTTGGTATGGAGTTTTACTCTTGTTGCCCAGGCTGGAGTGCAGTGGCACAATCTCAGCTCACTGCAACCTCCACCTCCTGGGTTCAAGCAATTCTCCTGCCTCAGCCTCCTGAGTAGCTGGGATTACAGGCACCTGCCACCATGCCCGGCTAATTTTTTGTATTTTCAGTAGAAATGGGGTTTCATCATGTTGGTCAGGCTGGTCTCGAACTCTTGACCTCAAGTGATCCACCCTTCTCAGGCTCCCAAGGTGTAGGGATTACAGTTGTGAGCCACCGCACCTGGCCTGCAGGTTGCAACTCTTCACTGTGAAGGGCATCATAAAATATTCCTTTATGACATAAAAAATGGATGAATTGGCTGTATGCAGTGGCTCACACCTGTAATCCCAGCACTTTGGGAGGCTGAGGTGGGTGGATCACCTGAGGTCAGGAGTTCGAGACCAGCCTGCCCAACATGGTGAAACCCCATTTCTACTAAAAATACAAAAATTAGCTGGGTATGGTGGCAGGTGCATATAGTCCCAGCTACTCTGGAGGCTGAGACAGGAGAATTGCTTGAACCCCGGAGGCAGAAGTTGTAGTGAACTGAGATCGCGCAACTGCACTGCAGCCTGGGCGACAGAGTAAGACTTCATCTTAAAACAAACAAAAAACTGATGAATTTTTGGATACACTGATTTGACCCATCCTCACTGAGCCTGTTCTTATTCCTCAAATCTGTACCACATACTATTGTTAGATGAATTTTTCTTGAATATTGTTTTCATTATGTTGTTCTTTTGTTTACAACTGCCAATGACATTCTCTGACAGAATTAAATCTGAATGCATCTGTCTAGCTTTTAAGATCTTTCTGAACCCCAGATACCTGTTAGACTGCTCTCCTCACTGTCCTACATCCTTACCAACTGCTCCTCTGTAGCTCTCTTTTCACCTAGAATTCCTTTCATTCATTCACTTCATATGTTTACCATGCAGTTGTAGTAAGCAGAGGGGATTTATGCAGTCTCTGCCATCTAAAAACTCAATGTCTAATCGGGGAGATAAACAAGGAAGGGGCTGAGATAAGTAGATATAAATACTACTATGAGAATACATGGTAGTGAAGTGGGAAGTATAAATGAGCAGTGAAGGCTTCCCAGGGAAAGTACTGTCTAATCAATGACCACACAGACGAGGAGAAGTGAGCCAGACAGAGATGGGTAACACGAGGTGAGTAAGGCAGATCCCTCTACAGAGAATCTCATTCTGCCATTCAAATACATCCTAAAGGTCCAATTCAAGTCTTGTCTTCTGATCAGGCTTTTTCAGTGGTCTCTTGATTGACCTCATAGGAAAGGTATAGTTTTCCTCTCTATCTTTTCTTCACTGGTGAAGGTCCCAGGGCTCTCCTCACTTTTGGTGGCCAGCTGATGACAGTGTTTGGAGAGGAGACACAGCCCCTTTAGGTTTGGGCCTAATTCACATGCTAAGTCTGGTTCATCAGATGTTATGGGCATAAATCCATAGTGGCACCTTTTTTCTTTTTTTTTTTTTGAGATGGAGTTTCACTCTTATTTCCCAGGTTGGAGTGCAATGGCACTATCTCGGCTCACCACAACCTCTGCCTCCTGGGTTCAAGTGATTTGCCTCAGTCTCTGGAGTAGCTGAGATTACAGGCATGTGCCACCACACCTGGCTAATTTTGTAGTTTTTAGTAGAGACAGGGTTTTTCTATGTTGGTCAGGCTGGATTCGAACTCTTGACCTCAGTTTATCTGCCCACCTCAGCCTCTCAAAGTCCTGGGATTAACAGGCGTGAGCCACCAGGCCCAGCCTAGTACCTTATTTTCTATTTGGTTGTTTATGCATTTCTTTAGAAACCTCTCAGAGGGAGTATCCCAGATTTGGGGTGGTATTCGGTCATTCCTGGGTGCCTTAGTCAAATGCCATACAACAGCACCCCTTAAACTGCAGTCAGACATGTAATGTTTCCCCTTATTTCAAGCTGTTTCTGAGTGAGAAATCCAGAAGTAAAAGTTTCATTAATCCTCTAGTGTCTTCTGCTTTCCTTAAAGTCTGTATTGTCATGCTCCTTCTCATTAAGCACAGCTGCTAGGCAGCTGCTGGAAGCAGCCACAAGAATTCAGGGCTAGCCTGTGGCCTAACACAAAGAACAGCTGTTCATTAAACATTCACTGCATGGTGGTAAATGCAGAGCACAAGTTTGCAGGGGATGACTGCAGAAAAAAACAAAAGTGCAAGTGAAGAAGGGAAAAAGAGCATTTTTTCAAGCCTCTTCTCAGGTGGCAGATGACTGGTTCTAAAAAGGGAGTTCCCATTTTATTTCCAGAAAGTCTAAACAAAAGAAACAACACAGGATGCCTCATTTTTCTCATTAACAACATGAAATCAATTTCATTGTGCTTCAAGACATTCAGTTATCCTCTGCTCAAAGCTAAAAAGATCAGTTTGCTTTCCTAAAGTGAATTGTTATACTTTGCCATTTGATGTGGAATCACCCAATGCAGTGAAAATAGGAAGTTTATGATGTAAAGAATGCTTCACAGATCCATTGAAGAGTACTTCCCTGTGTTTATCAGCTGTGTGGGCTCATCAGATCCTGGAATTGCAGGCTTTTTTGTTAGAATTTGTTGGTGCTTACTCATTTTGACATTGTAAACATGGTTGAAAATTCCAGTATTTTGGAGATGTCCTAATAATTATGTATCAGTTAATTTGTTCAGCAAAACCGTTCCTACAGGGTAGTCTGTTATCAGCCTGTTCTGAAAACTTACTATTTGCTTCTCTCTAATTTAAGTTGTAAAAGTTAGATAAAGCATATCTATAAGTTTAAAGTAACACATCAGCCAAAATATGCCCCAGGAGCAAGAGTTTTGCAAGCCAAGCTTCTCTAGCTTGCAAGGTACAAGCAATGACAGCTCAGAGAAATAATTGTTGGCTGGGATTACCTTGATGTCTTCCTTACACATTTTTAGTATAGGTTTCTTTTAAGCATTAGTGCTTTTATTTATATAGCTATTGCAATATGACTACTTATTTTCTCAGTGATACCTATGGTGGCATTGAATTTTGAAATAATTCCCATCATTCACTTTTCTCTATTTCCTGAAATAATTAGGCTTACTGAATTCTCAGGTCTCCCCAGTGTATCCAGGTTCATGTAGTCTGTAAGGATCTTTCCCATCATTTCCACATTTTCAAGTTATAATAATTAACAACGAAGGGGCTGAGATAAGTAGATATAAATAGAGGGCACTATGAAATATATGGTAGTGAAGTGGGAGGTATGAATGAGCAGTGAAAGCTTCCCAGAGAAAGTCCTGTCCAATCAGTGACCAGGCAACCAAGGAGAAGTAAGCCAGATGAGAGGTGGGTAATAGAAGGTGGGTGAGACAGATCCCGCTAGAGAGACTCTCATTCTGCCATTCAAATTCATCCTAAAGGTCCAATTCAAGTCTTGTCTTCCCGTAAGGCTTTTACACTGGTCTCTTGATTTTGCAAGGCAAGCTTAAATAGAGAAACTCCACAAAATTGACTTTCTCATCCTTCTATCCCTCTATCCATATTTAATCTTTTACTATTCTGAAAATCACTGGCAATGTATTTCCTCTTCTCCATGGTATTTATTAACACTTTGTTCCTTGCAGCATAGTTTTTGTGTTCATGTCTTAGTTATATAACACACATAGGCCTCCTTAAGGAATGACATTATGTTAAATGTATCTTTATATTATTCATACTCTTTTAAAGTCTTCTCCATAAACTGAATTTTCAATTAAAATTTGTTGACTAGTTCAGACTTGGTGGCTCACAACTATAATCCCATCACTTTGGGAGGCAGAGGCAGGTGGATCACCTGAGGTTGGGAATTCAGGACCAGCCTGGCCAACACAGTGAAACCCCATATCTACTAAAAAATACAATAAAGTAACTTGGCCTGGTGGCCTACACCTGTAATCCCAGCTTATCAGGAGGCCGAGGCACAAGAATCACTTGAACCCAGGAGGCAGAGTTTGCAGTGAGCCAAGATCATGCCACTGCACTCCAGTCTGGGCGACAGGGTGAGACTCCATCTCTAAATAAATAAATAAATAAATAAATAAATAAAGTTGACTAAATGACTGACAGTAAAAGAAAAAAAAATGGAATGATCTTTTTAGAGGCAAATAATAAGGCAAGCAACTGGCGGAGGTCACTGTAATTCTTTTAAAATATATCAATTCTCATTTTTAGTTTTCAGTAGTATAAGTACAATGCCTCTCAATTGTTTTTTCATGAACATAGAGTCACTAAACAGACATTAGATGAAAACATTTAATTTGCCTTTCTTGACGCGTTTGCTCCTCAGTAGTTTCCATCGCACATTCCAGGGAATTTTGGAGAGACTGCAGCTGATTCATGGTCTCCTTCAATAAAAATCGAGTTACAAATTGTTCCAGATTGGAGGCTTCTTGGTAGTCCTAAGGGTGACAAAACAAATGCAATTAGAAGTATGGTAGAAAAAAAATACCCAGGAATGTCTTTTTTACCATGTACCCATCAATCCCGGATTGATCCTAGAGAGGAAGGGGTGAAGAGAGGAGAAAAGATCCATTGAGCCCTGGAGGCTACAGCATAGCTCTCATTCACCCATCAGGAGATGAATAAAACAGCTGCAGAAATGACTGGAATATCTCACCTCCCATTGTACCTGCCTCAAGATTAAGAAAAAGAACAAAACCAGCAGAGTTGCAAGATAGACATCTGTAGAAAAGAAAAAATAAATATCTGGGGAAAAAAAAGATCAGAATGTGACTGACTCAGGGTTTGTTCTATGTTTCATTTGAATGTTGACCATGCCATCATATATTTTCTCTATAACCAACAAAGTGCAGCCACATTTCAGCAAGCGGCTTAATTCACTCTGGATGTATTTATTATGCTTGATCCGTATTATGCTGAAGACAAAGAAAATTATGTGTAGTTATTTAAAATTCAGAAAATGTTAGGCTTGGAATATTTGAACAGTTTACTAAATCTGCTTATGTCTCCCCCTCAGCAACTTTACCTGAGGCTCACTGACAACTAACTTCTAGGACAACACCTGAGCCACAAAAGCAGCATTCGCTGAATCAGCGCCAGGTCTACACAGAGGTCACTGCAGACTTCATAAGTGTACTTGCCAAGCTTACTCAAGGTAGATGGGTGAGCTGTGAATGGTGCCACCTGCTGTGCTTGTCTTTTAAAGTCTTGGGGAGAACCAACAAAGAAAACCAGGTTAGTGTGGAGTAAGATGATGACAGGGCCACTCTTTCAGGTCATGGGACCAGCTGGTGAAATCTGATTTTCTGGAGTCTTGAGTGGGATGGTATATTCAAGTTCAGCCAAGGAAAAATTTGTCTCTGTCCCTAAATGAAAATTTTTTATGACTGAAAATACAAAACACCAAAGGACTGATGGTGATAAGATAATACCACGAATCATGATGTTCTAAAGAAGATTAGGGCACAGTTATAAACCCAAACAAATAAGAGTTAGGTATCTAACCTTCCTTGTTCTCAGCTTTTCCACTTATAAATCACTAAGCAACTCTGGTGTACATTCCAACTCAAAAATATTCTGTGCTTCTCTCAACTCTAATTTAGGAAGTATTGGACTATGGCCTCCAGATATAATTTACTTTGGATGTTTTTCTAATAGAAGAATAAGGTAATAGCATAGAAAACCTCATTTCTTTCTCAATTTGAAATAGTAAAAGGTTTCACTCATCAGCCTCTTTTTAAGCCCATTCATTACAGGTGAATTAATACTGAGTGTTAACTTGATTGGATTGAAGGATGCAAAGAATTGTCCCTGGGTGTGTCTGTGAGGGTGCTGCCAAAGGAGATTAACATTTGAGTCAGTGGACTAGGAGAGACAGACCCACCCTCAATCTGGGTGGGCATCATCTAATCAGCTGCCAGCATGGCTAGAACAAAGCAGGCAGAAGAAGATGGAAGAGCAGATTTGCTGCACGTTTTGACCTGCATCTTTCTCCTGTGCTGGATGCTTCCTGCCCTTGAACATCAGACTCCAAGTTCTTCAGCTTTTGGACTCTTGGACTTACACCAAGAGTTTGCCAGGGGCTGTGGGGCCTTTGGCCACAGACTGAAGGCTGGATTGTTGGCTTCCCTACTTTTGAGGTTTTGGGACTTAGACTAATCCACCACTGGCTTCCTTGCTCCTCAACTTGTAGAAGGCCTATGTGGGACTTTACTGAGTGATCGTTTGGTGTGAATCAATTCTCCTTAATAAACTCCCTTCATGTAAATGTCTATCCTATTAGTTCTGTCCCTCTAGAGAACCCTGACTAATATATCTACCATATGAAATAGTCCTATTTAAAAATTAAAAATTGCAATATCTTTAAACTCCGTTTAAGAAACTAACCATAAAACAAAACATTACATGCTTATAATAATCCTAAGAATTTCGGGTGAGTTAAATCAAGCTAAAAATATTCCAAATATCTAATTTGATTTCATAGCTTGCTCTTCATTGGTTTAAAAAAAACTTCAAAAAATTCTCTCTGAATGAGTTTTTAAAATTGAGGAAGGCTTTTCTTTGAGGTTGAAAGAAAATTTGATAGAAAAAAAGGTGTGTTTGAGTCTTTTCCCAGTTATTTCCATATTGCCAATGCATATTTTTAAAATAAAATTCATTAAAATTAAGACAAAATATAATTGCAAAGTCAAGGATTATGCCAATTATTTTTGCATCTCAGTGTATACTAATTTAATTTATAATATAAATCAAATGATAAAAAGTTTTATACTTATTTGTAGACCCCGTTGAAAAATGAAGGAAGCATACATTTACTGAACAATAAAGCATAATATTGGCCTTATTCTTTTCTCATTTAAATATTAAATATTTGTCATATCAGTATTATAGGAAAGAGATTTAAAAAAATCATAGTTAGCCATTTTAATCACTTTAGTCATTGCAATTAGGTTTCAGCTTCTTTGACAGAAAGGTCATGTCTTTTATTTCTGTATCCCTTATGGTAGAGTAGATGTTTGTTCATACCTGATTGTTTTGCAGGTACACTCCTAACTCTAAGAATTTATTGCATTTGGTATTGTGATCTTACATATAAATATTTTTATGTTTTTAAAGTTAGATAATTAAGAAAAGTTAAAGTCAGACAACTGGCCACTCCATCATTGCTCCACTGTAGCAAATCAGAAAGTTATTATTAGGCTGACCTCTTATCTCACTCCGATGAAAGTTTGCTAACCTTACTAGTGACTCTGTAGATAACATTTAAAAGTGGCAGAACCCAGTTGGTTGATACCTTTGACATAAATGTTGATGCCTTGACATTGAGAGGCGTGATGGCTGGGTTTAAGGTTTGGGAGATTACATTTTTTTGAGTCATTTATGAAAGTTTGCTGTTTTACGCTACCCTCAGTGGTAAGAAGAAAAAAATAACTTGTTTTCTAATATTCCTACTTATCCTTCCAGACTCAGTTTGTAGCACTGTCTCTGTATAGACGTTCCTCTCCTTGAACCACTACTTTTTACAGGATTAGGAATACATCTTTCCCCTTTATGTATTTCTGTGACATTTCTTCCCTACTGAGGATACAGAATTTTTCATTGTGATATTGTGATCTGTTGTTCATTTATCTATCTTCCCCATCTTAGGGTAACTCTTTAAGCATAGGGATTGTGTCTTATTCATCTCTGCCTCCAGAGTACTCAGAACAAAGCTGCCCCATAAATGCTTAATGAATGTCTGAGAAACTGGGTCCCACATGGAGAGTCAGGCACCAGAGGAAGTGTCCAAGCTCTGAGAAGTGCTCATGCCACTGGCCAGTCACCAGCTGCCTCCCTGTGCATCCAGCAGTTGCTGGCTGTAGATGCTGCCACCCAGCTTGCCCAGTCATGTGGGCTCTGCAATAAAGAGAAATACAGCTTTGTTCTTAACAGACTGTTTGTCCTCATTTTATTTCCTGGACCATTTGTTAGTCTCCTTCCCTTCCCTTATTCTGGATCTCAAGGTTTTGGACTGCAGACCCGGGTGGCACAGATCCAAACTTCCCTTTTCTCAGATATGCAGCAGATGTTCCTTTGGAAGGCAGTGGGAAAAGAAGCAGATGGAAAATTAAATAGATAACAAGCTGGAAAATGTCAAAGCCTGGCCCTTTTAATTCTCAACAAATGTGTTGGTTGTGAAGGTACAAAAAGGGATATTTTGCATTCCTAATTCCCCAAAAGACTGGTATGCTGGCATAAGGCATGTGTTCCTTTAAGCAAAACCTGTATTTGAGAGACTGGCAAAAAGAACTCCTACTGACATAATAAAGTAGTTAAAAAATGTACAGATTATACTCAATATTCAGATTCTGCTTTTTTTTTTCAAACACAGTTTAATCCTCCATGTCTGTCAGAAAGGATATGGGCAAATAAAATCTAATGTTATACTTAATGTTAATTCATGTCATTGATAATTATTAGTCACACAAATCGTTAAGCAGAAATTGTGAACAAAGTAGCATTAATACTTCCATTTTTGTCTGTGGAAAGCCAAAATGTAAACATTTCAATCTACATGTTTCCTTTGGTGGAGCTGGAACGGGGCTAGCATTCATTTAAGTAAAAATCCTAGCATTGGAAGCACAGTACTTTGAATCAGGTTTCTTAGAGGACTGTCTGTGCATCTTAATTATCAGATAATTTCTCAGTAAGCAAGCTCTGCCCATCAGGTTGATGGAATTATCTGAGCTGATTAGGAAAATCAGAGCATCAGTCTTCCCTGTTTGTATTTGCCCTACTGAGAATCAGTCGTCAATGACATTAGGATCAGTGTATTCTTGTTTATGAGGTCAAGTAACAATTACATTTAGCAGGGGGTACTGCTTCTGACTGTCTTTTGGATTAACTCACTGCAGCTCTCACCGTTTTTGTGTGAGACATCTGAGCCAGCTTCTGTAACAGGAAAAAAAATAACTTTACAAAGATAAGGTTGTCTTTTGCTCTTTTTCTACTCTACCCACAATTATTACTTTTTAAAATACTAACTAGTTATACACATTATTTATGTCCCACTTCTTTTAAATATTCTTAGGCTTTTATTTTAAATGGCACATTTGTTTTTTCAAACTGGGAGACCACTATGTCAAATTTAAGCCTTATAAAAATAGAAAAATAAAGAACTGGCTCTTAATTGTCCTAATAGTGGGCAGAAGCTAATTCCAGCTAGTCTTTGTAAACATTAGATGGCAAAACAAGAGATCATAATGATTTCACACTACAGATTCTCAAGGATTAAGGAAATGATAAGATTCTCAGATTAGTGAAAATTATAATTTTGGTTTAATTATTAAACGACCAATAAATTGAAATAAGTTCTGAGCCCTATCTTAACCACTTATTCTGTAGTTTGAAATAAGAAAATACTTTAGAGGTAAGTTTATTAAGACTTTTACATTAACAAACTCCATGATAAAGGGCTCATCTTAAAGTCATCAAGAACTTATTTTGTGTAGATTCTTTCCTCTGGCTCTTCCTATTGCTCTGTCTCGTACCAGAAGACCCTAACAAGAACATAAGACTACTTGGATGTCTTTGCCTAAAGGACAGTCCCATTCTACTGGGAAGTAATCATCTTCAAACGATTGGAATTTTAGAGACATGCACATGGGTTTGAGGATGGGGACATCTAGAGAGTCAGACAAAATCTGAGATTACTACATGAGGACCCAGGTCACATTCATAGGTGTCTAATAATGTGGTGGTGAAGAAGCTGGCTCTGAAGACAGTCACACTTAAGTGCTGATCTGTAGTTGTGCCACTTAACAGCTGTGTGAACTTTGAAAAGTATTTAACCTTTGTAAATCCCTATTTCCCTAACTGTGGATAAGAATAATTACCATAAGTTTGTTATGAGTATTAAAATTAAATACAGCATGTGGCACACACAGTAGGGTGTCTAGCTCATAACTTTTGATCAATGCTCATTACTGCTATTAATCCACTGGAGAAAGGATATTGTAAAGTGTAATGGACAGATCACTGGCTCAAACTTCACAAGACCTGTGTTTGTCTGCCATGATAATAGTTCACCTCAGAATTACTGCCAGGATAAATGTGCAGTTAGTGTTTGGCATGTAGTAGGCTCTCCACAAATATTACTTTTCCTTATTTTTCACATATATTTTCTACTGCGTATTTGCTACCTTAATTATTCAAAAATGCACACCTTTTATATACATAATTGTTACCAGATTGAAGCTGTGACCCATGGAATTTGGTGTTTGAAGAGTGTCAAGTTTAATATGTAGAGTTCAAGTGCAAAATTTCTCAAAAAGTTTTTCTATTCTTGACTTGTTTCTCCTCAAAGATAGTAAATTAGATACAATTTATAAATCTAAACAGTACTTCTGGCATTCCCCTCTGTCTCCTTTGAATTCTATGAGCCATAGCCTCCTATATAACATCGTTTTCTAGAATCTTTCCAAAATTCTTTCTTAGTCTTTGATTGTACTCCTCTTTTTTCCTTTGTCTCCTATATCTTTATATGTATATTGGTTAAGATTTTTTCCTTTCTCCTGAAATTTGTATGAGTCTAGTTTTACTCATCTAGTCCCAGATCTTGTTCTGTGTCACAGATGTGTAGAAACCAGAAAATAATAACCGGAAGATTTGGGGAAGATGGCCATGTTGATGGCATAGTTTATGAAATCCTTAGAATCTTCACATAAAAACATACTGAACGACTAGAAAAAAGCAACAACAAAAAGCTCCAATAGACAACAAATGCAACAAAACCAGATGACAAGGTGTCATCATCAACCTATAGTTGCAAGTGTGTAAGGACAAAATCACTGACAGCCACAAGAGCTGCACTGTATGGTGTTGCTTGATGTGTAGGCAGAAACAAAGGAAAGTAACAGATCATGAGACAAACCTGAGAACAAGAGAACTCCAAAGTAGCCAACAAATGTTCACTAGAATAACAATGGCTAATTTGAGAAAAGCAGCTGAAACTGGCAGGCAATTCATCCAAAAGTGGTTAAGTACAAAAATGAGAGAACGCAAAATTCTTAGTAAGGCCTAAAGGGACTGGAACTGTGTAACCCCTGTGAACTCTTAATAAATCAGTCACTCCAAAGGCTATGTCAGGAGGGACCTACACTGAGGAATTACCTAGGAGTGGACTCCAAATTGAGAGGGATGGTCACAGAGAGAAGAAACAAAAAGGGAGAGTCAGATAAAAAGTTGGGGAGAGAAACAGAGCCAGAAATCAGTGGAAGAAAAGTTACCTTATTTTTTCAGTGCTATAAGACAAAACATTTAAGAGGAAGCTCTGTGAAGTCAGAAAGACAAGTTTGAGCCCAACCTCCTTTGAAAAAATTCAGGAAAACTGAATTTTTAAAAGCATCAAATATTATTAAGGTCAAATCCTATACAATGTTATAATAAGAAAAAGAAAAATAAGAAGCACAATAACATCCCTGCAGATAATGAAAGCATACCAGAAAGACAAGACCACAAAACTGGTCCAAGTTAACCAAGTATTTAAAAATAAGCTACGAGATGTTAAGAAAAAAAAAACAAATTCAAGAAAAAAAAAACAAATTCAAGAAATGAACAAAAACATAAATCAGGGTTAGATTAACTCAAAAATGAAGTGATAGGATACAGAAAAAAATTAGTAATAGAAGAAAAAATATTATTTTAGAAATTAAGTCAAAATTAGAAGGAACACAGAAACAAATAAACGTGGCTGGGCATGGTGGCTCATGCCTGTAATCCCAGCACTTTGGGAGGCCGAGGCGAGTGGATCACAGGGTAAGGAATTCGAGACCAGTCTGGCCAACATAGTGAAACTCGTCTGTACTAAAAATACAAAAAATTAGCCAGGCATGGTGGTGCATGCCTGTAATCCCAGCTACTCGGGAAGCTGAGTAGGAGAATTGCGTGAACCTGAGAGGAAGAGGTTGCAGTGAGCCAAGATTGTGCCACTGCACTCCAGCCTACGTGACAAAGTGAGAGTCTGTCTCAAAAAAATAAAAACGAAAAAAGGAAAAAAGAAAAAATAAACATTACATGTAATACTTTAATAAGAGAAGATGAAAGAAAGCTTTTAAAATCAAAAATAACAAAGAAAACAAATAAAAGGGACTTGCGAGGAAGTGACAAATATTGAATATACAAAAAATATACAATATGCTGTAATAGAATTTCTAAAATATAGAAACTAACAAAGGAAAATAACACTAAAAACTATTATAGAAGAATGTTTTCCTAAAATAAAATGATTTGATATTAAATACTGGAAGTATGCCATATATATGAGAATATCGACTCAGAACAAACACATCAAGACATATTTTAGTAAAATTGCTGGACTTTAAAAAACAAAGCAAAATTCTTTATGCATGGAGACATATAGAGCAAATGACTTATGGGGTAAAAAACAAAATAAAATGAAATGTAGATTACCACAAGGCTTTCCAAAACCAAGAGTTTTGTTCCAGAAAAAGCATAGTAACATATTTTAACATACTTAAAATAGAGCCAAGAATTTTGTATCAGGATTTACTGTCTTTTAAGTATAAAAGGTCCTCCAAAATTGTGAACATGCTAGAACTCAGGTAATATTGTTCTCATGAGCCCTTCCTCAGGAATCTTAGAAAATTAGCTGCAGACAACCAAAACAACCAGGTAGACTTCAACATAAAGACTGACGATCTAGGCCAGATCCAGGGATTTTTTTTTTTTTTTTGGTAGAGCCCCAGACAAGTAAATGTTTTAGACTTTGTGAACAAGAGGTTACATGAAAGCAGCCATAGATAATACTGAATTAGTTGGACTGTGTTCATAGACCATATAAAATATATAACTGGCAGAATTTGGCCAGTGGCTGGAAGTTGCTGGTCCCTGTTTCAGTCATTTAGTATCAAAGCCTGCCAACGTAAAAAAACAAAAAAACAAAAAACAAATAACTACAAAACAACAACCACCACAACAGCAACAAAAAAGAGAGACAAACAAATAATATGTGATTCTTGACAGGAGAACACACTATCCACTATAGTTCTGCCCAATTAGCCTCTGGATTTAGCTGACAATTTACAGAATAAACTGTAAAAATATAGAAATAAAAGGAATTGCAAAATAGTCCACAAATTAAAAGAGATATAACAGAGAGAAAATGAGTTCAATTTAACTACACTTTCTGGGGATAAAAATCAGTGTAATGAAACCATAATAAAACACAAGGAAGTGACTACTAGAAGGATCTGTTGGTAGTAGTTATTTTTAGGGGAAGGAGGAATCGTAACTGGGACAGAGCGTGCCGAAGGACTTCTGGGGTAACTGGCAGGTCTGGCTTCTCAAATCTTGGTGATGGCTTCAAGAGTGTTTACCTTAAAATCATGAAGCTCTACATTTGATTTGTCTGGCTTTCCTTTTTGTTTGGTTTTACAATTAAAAGGTTAAGATATGTATAGGAACCAGTCTAATAGAAATATACTATCTTCATATGTTTAAGGAGCTGTGGCGTAGACAGACAGGGGCTGTGAAATACAGGACTCTTTGGCAGGCAGTAGGAAATCTGTAAACACTTCCAAATTAGTAATTTTTGTCACCTCTTATATGCCATCTTCTCAACTGCAGTATGCATTTTTCTGGAAGTGTAACATAGAACCAAATGTTACATTTTTAAGTATGGAGAACACAGAACTATGTTCATACATAAATTGGATTCAATTTATGTTTGTTGATATTGATGACAAAATATCACCAAAATTTCTTCCTCATAAATACACTGCTTTCCACCTTATTGCTTGCACACTTTTCTTTGAATATCATTTTTAAGCTTGTGGATAGACATAATACAAAGTTAAGGTAAATGATACTCAAAGGATAACACTCATTTGTAATGTGACTACTCCTAAACAGTATATGTGTCAGATGGTTAGTTCTATTTTAACCACAGTTCTATAATATATTGAGTTAATAGGCCTAAGTTACTAAATTTGTCAGAGACAAATACATTTTTCAAAATATCATATATGATCTCTCTGCTGTCAAAGGCAAATTATCCTTGCTTTTGATTTAAACAAATTTTGTGACAGAAGAATAATTGAGCATTAAAATATTTATGAGCATTTCTAAAGAGCATTGTGTATGGAAAATAGTAGATAATAAATATGTGAACACTGACACATTTCCAAATTCAATTTACCCTTGTGGCTCACTATGAATAGAATACTAAAATATTCCAGTAACTTTTTATTCAGGAAAAAATAACCTTTGGGAATAGATAACTTGCTTAGAATAACAAACAGGTAAGAAATGTTTTTCCAGTGGGACTTAAAAGACAAAATACTATATTTCTTCAAATATAAAGTGCCATTGATTGTAAGATGCACCACTATTTTGGTACTTTATATATCACAAGGAAATTAAAATGTCACCAATTAACTTTTATGCACCATAAATTGCTAGTTACATCCCAATTCCATAGCTGTCAAAAAGAAGAAACATATGTATCCTAGAATTAGTGAAATATATTGTGTTTTTTATTACATTTCAATATAGCCCATGACTGAAAGCAAGGGATATGGGTGATCTGTCTGTGCCTGTAACTTTATTGTGTTCTATATCCCACAGTTGGAAGTCAGGATTGAAAACAGCATTGACCATTTCTCATACATGTTCAAGAAAATGACTGGGTAACGTAAGAGACTGGCTATACCCTGCAATCACAGCCTGGGTTTGCCTTTCTTATCACTGAGTTTGTGTCAAGTGATTTTAGTTTAGTTAGCTTCTGAGTCTCTAGATACCCCAGGCATTTTAGGGTATCTAGAGACTGAGAAGCTAACTAAAATCTTAATGGTAATCTGGAAGAAAAAGTCAAGAGTTCATAGTAAAAGGGACTCTATGGTATTAGCTAGCTAAAACAATGCAGCCTACCAATTCTACTAATTAGAATTAATTCTCTCTCTCTGTCTCTCTCTCTCTCTCTCTCACTCACACACATACACACACACACACACACACACACAAATTGGGTGGATTACAAGAAGCAAAGACCGTTACATTTTTCATTATAAAAAATATATGGCATATGGGAAATTAGCCAAGCAAGGTGGCATGTGCCTGTGGTCCCAGCTACTCAGGAGGCTGAGGTGAGATGATTGCTTGAGTCCAGGAGGTGGAGGCTGCAGTGAGCCACGTTTGCACCACTGCACTCCAGCCAGGGCAACAGAGTGAGAAGCTCTCTCTCTCTCTCTCTCTCTCTCTATATATATATATAGATAGATAGATAGATACAGATATAGATATAGATATCTATATATATAATGTGTAAAGAAAAAGTGGATTATACAAATCTACCTGCACACTCCTTTCTAAAAAAGGTTTCTTGATGACTATACAGGCTACTTAAAATTAGTTCTGAAAATCTTATTGATAAATTGGAAGGCAATATTTACATTAAAGAAAATTCCTGGAAGTTCCACTTTTGGCATTAGGCTTAGTTAACTATCCTAAAATATTCTTTCTATAGAATGCACTGTAAAGGGCAAAGTGTGGCAAACATTATTTGAATGTATAGCAAAGCTTCTAAGAACATAAGAGAAAACCAAGAATGGCAACAATGAACAAGAGACAGAGAAATAGACCGATTAGTAATCTTTCACTGAAGGCCTTGCTCTCCTGCAGGCATTTTCTTTAACAAGAAATTCTTAAGTTCCATATTTTAACAACTTTTGGAAGAACAGAGGATGAGTCAAGGTAGGGGGTTGAAGTTGGAACACTCAAAGGACCACACTTTTACTAAAAGAGAGGCTGGAAAAAAAAAACTCTATGCGTGAACAAAGGAAGATGACAAATAAGTTTTCTCAGTCTTAACTCTGGGTACAAAACTCTCTCCTGAAAACTTAAAACCGAAGTTCAGTCCACTCAACAGTCTGAGATTCGAATTTCTGTAACTGCATATTCAGGGAAGCCCAAGACTGAGAGATTAACTCACCTCAGTTCTGTATTAGTAGTATCTTGAGGTATCTGGCATAAACAAAAACATACTCTCAGTAAAAAAATACATCAAATTCCCATTGATTTAATCAGCCAAGTATAAACTAATAGTAGAAAGGTGCACGCCTGTAGTCCCAGCTACTTGGGAGGCTGAGGCCGGAGAATTGCTCGAGTCCAGGAGGCAGAGGTTGCAGTGAGCCAAGATCGCGCCATTGCACTCCAGCCTGGGTAACAAGAGCGAAACTCCATCTCAAAAAAAAACAAAAACAAACAAGCAAACAAACAAACAAAAACAGAAACAATGCCAATCTATCCACACATATCCATGTCATACAAAGAAAAAAAGTATCATGAAAAAGAGTCACCAGTAACATGCTTCAAATGTTCAAAGAAATAAAAAGGGTAATTGGAAACACGAGAAAGGAGTGAGAGACTATAGCAAGAGGCCAAGCAGATTTCAAAAAAGGCAGTAAGAACTTTCAAGAAATAAACACCCAATGGATGTATTAAATAGAAGATTAGATACAAATGAAGAATAATTAGGAACTAGAATATAAATCTGAAGTAATTATCCAAATTGAAGCAGAGAGATGAACAATATGAAATAGAAGTGACAGGGAACAAAAGTATTTAACTTATATATAAGGAGTTCTAAGCGATGAACAAAGAGAACAGAAAAGAGACAATTGCTGATAATTTTGCAGTATTAAACAGAGGTGTGACTCTTCAGAGTCAGGAATCACAGCAGACGCCCAGCAGCACTAATAAGATCAGCACCCAGATGCAATATAGTAAAACCTTAGAGAATAATAGAACAATTAATCTACAATTTTTTTTCTCTCCTTTCTTGAAATCCACAGCTAAAACACTATGTATGAATCCTTGTTCCAACTCCCTGTGAACCTGTGGCTGTTAACTGTGCAGCTTTGCTCTTCTGTCTTCCACTGGGCACTTAAACTCTAGGGTACAAGTGCTAAATACTCTGCATGGACCCCTTGAACCACTGCACTAACTTGGCTTAAGATAAGTCACAATTGCCCAACACTGCACATTACAACTCTCTGCAAACAAGAGTTTCAGTAATTCTTCATAGGTTATATTGGACTTTTCCCTACTTCTTTTTGAAATTCCTGTTCCAGTATTTTGCCAAATCGTTTGCTATTATGTATTCTAATTTTTCCTTGTTGATTTATAGGATTTGTTTACGTGTTTTTAACACCAGCCCTTGGTAGTTGAGTTTTGCAAATTCTCTTCATTTGTTTGTTTCAATTAAGTGCTGTCTTTTGATGCACAACTTAATAAAGTGAAAATTATGCCATACTATGTTCTAAAGGTATAGTTTATATTTTATATCTTGTTCAAGAAATCCTTCTTTACTCCAGTCATTAAACTATTTTCTTATTGATTTTTGTGTATGGATTCAGAATTTAACTCTTTTGTTTTCATATAGATAAGTTATTTTCCCAGCACCATTTACTGAACAGTCTAGTATTTTTTTGGCACTGATATGTCATTTCTATCACAAGTAAAATTTCTATACATTTTTGCCAGATCCATCATAAGTTAGGTTTCTATACATGTTCTAACTTTGTAGGTTTATAGATATATAATCCTTTTTTATTATTTGCTTTCTCTGCTAACTCATTAATTCTTATGGAAATTTGATTAGAGATATATTGTACCTTCCCACTCAGTCTTCTAGGTCTCTTAACCTCTTTTATATTTTCTAGATCTTTGTCTCTCTAAGTCACATTCTGTTGTGTTCACTAATTAGTTGTGTTCACTAATTCTCTTTTCTATTCTATTTAATCTACTGTAAAACTAGTTTCCTGATGTTTTCATTTTGATTATTGTATTTTTAAAATGTTTAGAAAATGTTTTTGGTACTTTCTTGAATTCGTTTTGTCTTTTTTATATCTTGCTCATTTCTCCTATTTTTAATCCCACATGTATTTATACAAATACATTAACATACTTACTATTTAGCTGATATAGTCAATATACAAAGTCTTTGAATACTGTCTAAAGTATGTTTTGAGATTTTTTTTTCTTTCAGTACATATTCTTTGCAGGATTAATCTGTGGAAATTATTTCAGATCTAGATTAAGAGATAATTTGATTTTGCTCTTGTCCAGTGTCTTGGAGGTACCATCATCTTGAATGATTTTAAATTAAATTCTTGGCTTGAGGCTTTCCTCTCCACCCAGGAAATTTGGATTTGGCCTGCACATTTACATGAGGGCTGACTTGTAGTTATAAATTCTCAGGGCACACTTCTTTCCCCCTTTGTTTATTTGGTGTCCTGGATCACTAGGGGTAACTTTCTTTTTGAGGAAAAGTAAAGGTTTTTGGTTCCAAGTTTTTGCAGAAAGTTGTTAACAGAATCCTTACCTTGAGGGGTAGTGGTGGCTATGCTTCCTCTTGCCTAGCGCTGAGAGTCTTCAAAACTAAAATGTAAGGTCAATGAGTTAAAGCCGCTTCCCTGCACTGTTTATTTGTTTGTGTTCCCTCTTTCACTTAGATTTTGGCCTCTGAGAAGTCTTTGCTTTCTTGCCAGGCATTGGATACGTTTCAGAAATGTAAAAATATATTCTATCCATTATTTTTCGTTTGTTTCAGCAACAGAATTGTTGAAAAAAATCTCTTCCCCCAAACTACCATAAACAGAAGTTGCTAAGTATTTTCTTTTGGGCCTCCCAAACTTGGCATAGAGATAAAGTAACCTGCCTAAGGTCAGACAGCTAACAGATAAGTTTTGACTTTTTTGTTCATGAGTAAGTAATCATTGGTCCATAGAAAAAAATTAACAAATAAAAAACAACTGGTTTTAGTAACTACCTTAAAACTCTACTGACTTTTATTATAACAAACCTATAATTACAGACTAAAGTGGTTGAAAAGATAGGTGACACTTTTTTTCTGTAAAGCTATATGAAAATTTTAAATTAAAAATATGAATAACTTTCACATTTGAAGTGGCAATGTTATAAATTAGAAAATACTAATTGGCAACATAAAATTTTTTTTTAATTGTTCTAAAATAGGTGGTGGTTGTACAACTCTATAAATTTACTAAAAATTATTTAATGTATATTTAACAACTGGTTAATTTTATGGTATATAAATTATAACTCAATAAAACTATTGAAATATCTATATTTTTTTCTCAACCAACCACATGTACATTTTAAATCACTTATTTGCACATAAAAATACATGCATCTTTCCATATCTATTATATTCATATATAATACAATTTTTAATGGCTAAATAGTATATTTTATATTTATGATTTATTCATTAATCCCATATTGTTGAATATAAACTAAAGATAGTTGTCTAATTTTTCTTAATATAAACATGTATATGACAAATATTCCTTGTATATATACTAAATTGTTTCCTAGGTAATGTTCTAGAAATGAAATTACTAGGTAGAATAATACCTGAATTGAAAATGTGAGACATGTTTTCTCACATTTGCCCTCCTATAGGAAGAAGGTCACTAAATTTGCCCTCCTACAGGTAGTACTAATTTAAAGTACTATTATCATGTGTAAGAGTCTTCATTTTCCTGTGTATTTGAACAATGGGGCATTATTATTTTGAATATTTTTTTAAATTGATAGAGATATATTTTTATCGTCAATTTAATTTATATTTATTTAACTATTGATAAACTTGAACATTTATAGAATATAACTGTAAAATGTGTGTACATGTACATCATATATATATTTCATGTGTGTGTTATACACACATGAAGAGAGACATAGAGCCCCTTCACATTAGTAAGCACAACATAATTCAATTGACTCATTTTCTACATATGTAACTTCATAGTGATATTTCTTTGTTTTTTTGTTTTTTGAGATGGAATCTCACTCTGTTGCCAAGGCTGGAGTGCAGTGGCAGTGGATCTCAGCTCACTGCAACTTCTGCCTCCTGGGTTCAAACAATTCTCCTGCCTCAGCCCCCTGAACAGCTGGGGCTATAGGCATATGCCATTGTGCTCGGCATATACAATTTTTGTATTTTTAGTAGAGGCGGGGTTTCACCCTGTTGGCCAGGCTGGTCTTGAACTCCTGACCTCAAGTGATCCTCATGCCTTGGCCTCCTGAAGTGCTGGGATTACAGGTGTGAACCACCACATCCAGCCAGTAGTGATGTTTCACAACAGAACGATCTGAGAAGTTTCAAAAAACAGGCTTTTCTTATTCTTAAGAGAATGAATAAAATATGTCGATTAGTACCTATATTATGTATAGAATATTCCTTTGTAAATATAACTGTGCAAAGTATATTAAAGGAAATAAAACATCCTTTTGCAGTATTGATTAAAATGTTTCAGCAAATACTTATATAACATTAACACACACACACACACATAAAACATAAAAAATAGTGCAAATGAGGTTTTAGCCAAACACTAAATATAGATAGAGTTTGCTAATGAAGAAATATTCTCATTTCTCCGCTAAATGTATATAACTACAAGTCTCAAATTAGTGTGAGAGAGAGAGATGTTATTCAATTGATGACAAGAACAGAGTATACATAGCTTGTTGAAGTGAAAAAAAAATTCAGGATCAAATGGTGACAGCATCCAAATTTCACAGGCAATCAGCAAATCAACCAAAGACATTATAGATCTAGAAGGAAACACTGAATACAAATTCCTCATTTCCAAGAAGTCCAGATAAATCAAGGAGACTTGCTGAAGACCACACAGCTCTCTTCAGCTAGGCTAGAATACAGTTGTTCTTTTCCTGCAGCCTCTTATCAAAAGATGTTTAAAGCACAAAACATGAAAAGCTTTTTGATTGTTCCTAGGTCAGTGTCAAACATAACTGGAGAGAAATAGCAGGTTCTAGTTTCATGAGGCTACAAGGGGCAAAGGCTCTTGATTATAAAACTGTGCCCTTGAGGGCACCACTGGAAGGAAAGCTTTTCAGAGCCGAAAACCAACAATTAAAAAAGGAAAGGAAACATCATCTAAATTGCAGCTGAATTTCTATTTAAGCTGAGAGTAGCAAAAAGGCAGCATAATTTCTAAACACCATTTTTTTTTTAACAGAGAGACTTAAATCATATCAGCCTCAGAAGGTTTTCCTCAGAAAGGTTTAACTACCTTCAGGAAAAGATTTATCAAAGCCTATGCTGGAATAAATATCTCCAGCCTGCCAGTTATTTCATTAATAATTTTATATTCCTCTTTTATATTTGAGATAGGTTTTTGTGTTTTATATTGAAGCACTCAAAAATATTAATGTTGAAAGATAAATTTCAGATGGCAAGTTATAACTTCACTATCCATCAGTCTATTTCTTACCACCGAAATTAAAATGTTCAAATATTTAGAATGATTAAAGTACCTTTATCTTACTGAAAAAATTATCAAGAAACTGGTGGGGCAAAACTAATTCAGTTATTATATGAACAATAAAAAGAAATTTCAAGTAGGCACTTTGAGCCCCAGGCTTGGGCTACTATGGAAAATGTCAGAGTATAATACAGTGATGAAACCCTAACAGGGATCTTGATTATTTCTTACAAAAGCATTTATTTTAATCAGAGGCTTAGATTTTGCTCCTTTGCCATGGCAACAGATAAAGAATCCTGTACTGGAAGGTTACAGTGATAGTCTTCATTATGCTCCCAAGAGGCATTGTGATAACAGTTTAGTGATTGGATGGGAAAGAACTAATTCTACCCAATTCTGAATAATATTTTTCTTATCCTCTTTGAGTATAAGATTCCAGATTGGGTTATGGGTTTGGCCATTAACTCATAATGTGATCTTAGGGAAGTCTATTAACCTTTTTGTATTTGTCTTCTCAAATGTATGAAATGGGAACATGAGGCTCCGTTTCCATCCTGGAACTGGCTAAGTCTGTGTTCACTGGTTCATCTAGAGTTAAGGGAGAAGAAAAGAACCATTTTTTCCTTTTTGTTCCATTGGTGAAACAATTCTGTCATGACTACTCTACCCTTCTCTTGTTACTGTCTGGCCTCAAAAATGATCAATGTGGGAAGATTCAGAGTACACAGAATTATGCTTGTTCTGTTGTGTGCAGCTCGGCATTTCACGTGACCTTTGAATCATCCCATATTGTTACATAAAGACTAAGGTCAGCTGCTTCGCTCCTGAGCAGATGCCTGATTTACTAATGAAATGAAAATAATTCTAATGAATAAAATGCAGCAACACTAAGTTTACTTATAGAGAAAGTGAGGGGAAAGTTTCATGCCTTTACAGCACTGTGTTAAATACTAAGGTACTCTTCAAGACTCCCTGTTGAGTGCTCATTGTTGGTTTAGTAATGTTTATTATTCTTACTAGTGTATCAGACTGTAGGGAGGAAGGAATGTTTCCTTCCTTCTTACATATTGTCCAGTTAGGGTCCCAAAATATTTCCAGAATATTCTGAGGACTATCATTTTTATCTTTATTATAAAGCTGGTATCAGAAGCAAGCACCCACCTGAATTATGAGTTTCTTATGATGAAGAAGGAAGCACTGTAAACCTTTCTGGAGCAAAGCAAGGTATGATAAACACATACAAAAATCAAATGTACTATATAATATCACGTACATCAGGGACAAAATTTGAGGATCAACATATTTTAAACTGTGGCAGAGCTAAACCTAGGCAATTGGTTTTTGGTGCATCACTATTTCTTTCTGCAGATTTCTCTGTTCCAGAGTTTCTAACCTTGCTCCAGCTCAGATAAATTTTGGGTCCCATCTCTTTACTCTTAGTGAGCATTTAATTATCCTCTGCTAAATTATTCAGTAACTCAGATTTTAGCTCTTTCTATTCCCAGGGATGTTTACTTTTAAAAACTTGCAAAGACTAGACTCTTAAAGACTGAAAAACCTTTGAGAGTAAGAGAAGGGGATCTTTAAAGGTGAATTTTCACAGATTCTTTAATTTTTGCCCATGTTCCTCAAATCACATCCTAGTATACACTATGGTAGTCACCAAAGTATCACAGACGGAAACTGTCATAAGTGTGCATAACTATCTGTCTACAGCTGCCACACCGTGGGGATCGGCAGTGTTCATGCTGAAGCCACATTCTCTTCAGGATATTCCTTGCCAAGGACTAAGGATGGTGGAAGTCTGGAGGGACTCCTCTATGAGCAGTCTTTGCCCAAGGCTTCCCACTGGCATAGCCAAAACTTTGTCAGAGGCTCTGCCTGCCCAACTTCCATTTCTTCCTCCGTTCACATGTGCCAGACCTGCAGGGCAGTCTGAAAAATCTTTCCACTGCTCCTGTTCCCTTTCCCCTTTAGCTTCCATGGGGATTTCTCCCAATACATCTTTTGCACTTGGCTTCTGCTCTCTAGAGAATTGGAGCAGACACAGTATTCCATAAATACTTGTGCCAGATGAACGAATCCCAGTTGGGATGAGACAAATGAACTATAAGGGAAGGTGAAGACAGAGGTGAGAAAAATGAGTTCCTACCATGTACCAGGTGCTTGACTGTGAGAGTAACTCAGTGCAGTAGGGCTAAAAGACTAATTGAGATAATGTATGCACCATGGTCAACATGTATTATGCTCAATAAATAGCAGCTATCTCTTTCCCAAGAATTACACTGAATTAGGTGTGAAAAGGACAGATGGGTATGAGATACTGGGCATCATGGAAGATGCAATAAGCCAGGCAAGAGAAGAAGACAGGGGTCTTGGAACAGGAAGCACAGTCCGCACAGCAACTAGACTTCAACCTCCCTTGGAGCTGCTGCTTCTATTGAGGTTTTAGGCCTTCTGGAGATTGTCAGTCCTAGGTGGCCTGAAATATCAAATTTGTTAATTTTTTAGGGTCCTGTGGTTTTACAGGTCCCCAAGTGGTTTAATATGATGTCTGATCTCAGTGAAATGGGACAAGATTGACTTAAATACAAAAGTTATGCTGTTCCAGGTTTAAAGACAATGCTATATTTTAAATTTGGATTTGGGACAATGAGTGGTGGTAGTGATGGAAGAGGGGAGGTGAGACTTGAGAGACAGCTTTGGGGTGAGCCTTGACTTCCTTCCTATCTGAACTTATTCTCATGGGAACAGCCAGTCTAGGTAGTTTTCCATCTCCTTAAAATGCAGCCTGATAGTGAGGTATGTAATTATGGGCTTTTCTTAACTGTAATTTGATTAAAGAGATGTTCTATATGCAAGGAACAAATCTGAGGTCATATTACCTTCAAAGAAGATACAGGCTGTAAGTAGGAAAATTACTACAGAAAATGACAGGGGATAAAAAGCTCATAAAGAGATAATAAGTAATCTTATTCTGTAGCAATAGTAAAACATAAAAAGGAATTATTTTTCAAATCAACTGATTTGAACCATCTGCCAACAGTGACTTACAGTAGGCAAGTCCTGATTTATCTTAGTAAATTGAGCCTACAAATAAAGGCATTCTTCATTTATTTCATGCCAGTACACTTGCCACAAGCATAATCAGTTGAGTTTCCTAGAAGTGTCATTTTTGAAAGGTTAATAAATCCATTTACATTTTCCCTAGATCACTAGGGGTCAATTTTCACTTGTTTATGCATATTATTTGACTGTTCTTTGAAATGCAATAAATTTTTCAAAGAATCGATAGTTTCTTGTTTTACTTTGTTTTTTTCAACATAAGATAGTATTACATTTCAGCATTGCTGAAGCATACAATCTGATAATCTGAAAAAATAATTAGAACATCAATTGCCATAACATATATAATGACATAGCCACCTTAACTCAATGTTTTATTGAAACCACTGGGCCAGATATGTTTCAAAGTTCAGAATTTTTCAGAGTCTAGAGAGGTAATACCTATCATATATCATGTAATGATATAATACCCACAGCAGAGTCTAGAGGAGTACCCTATAATGACCATATTGGTAGTTTTGCAGCAAAATTCCTAATATTAAAATAGGTTTTGCTACCAAATAGATTTTGGTGTTAAGTTTACCAAACAACAACCACAAAAACAAAACATTCCATTTTCAGAAGATTTTGGATTTGAGAGTTGCAGATAACCGGTGGACCTATAGTAAATCTGTGTCCCTCAAAGGATCCTCTTAAGGACTGTGGGAACAGAAGAGGAAAAGTTGCCAATAATTTAGCTTGAAATTGAAGTAGAAGACTTTTATTGCTGCTTTCTACCTGCTAAATTCATTAAGACTCATCTACAAAATGTCTCTTAGCCTGCATAAAACACAGACTCTGCATAACATTTGGCCTAAAATGAGTAACTTGGAAGAATTATTCTCCTACTGACATCAGCTCATTGAGCTTTAATTGTGCCTCTGATTTGCACGAGAAAACATAAAAGGGAGTAGAAAGTTAGAATTAAAGGAAGGAAAACAGTGCCTTTCAGCTACTGCCACAGATCTATTGCGCAGAATACTTCTCTATGGAATACTTTTCCTATGGCCACAGGCCAATTCCACTTGGCACTCCTCTCTTTGAAGAGGTCACAAAACTAATTTTCATTTAACTTCATGGGGCAAGGAAGGGGGCTTCACAGAATCTCCTAATCCGTTTATCAAATACATAATTACTTTTTCTATTAGCTGAAAAATAAACCTTTAGCAAAATGATCAAGACAGTAGAAAATGCGGTTATTGTTATATTATTTGA
The DNA here is from genome assembly GCA_963573385.1 of Cacajao melanocephalus. Taxonomy (NCBI): domain Eukaryota; kingdom Metazoa; phylum Chordata; class Mammalia; order Primates; family Pitheciidae; genus Cacajao; species Cacajao melanocephalus. The sequence continues at coordinate 4,141 of CAUYLG010078249.1, read as the reverse complement.
TTGGAGAGCAAAGGCTAATTTTTGTTTCCTATTATATTTCTTTTGGTTGCTAGCACATAGTAACACTGAACACGGTAGGTGCTTTTTGTGTCTATTAAACAGAATTGAGGTAGCACTTGCTCTGCACACACACGCCTTTGGTTTGTTTTTTGCTTTTCAAAAGATTTCTGTGGTTCCTCCGTATTAAGACTACTTTTTCTGTTTTCTTTCTCTGGGATTCAGAGACACTGAGTTCTGCTCCTGGAGTTATTTATAGTTTTGGTAGGTAGGTCCTACATATCTCCTTGGTGCTTCCAAGAGTATTGTAGGAGTATATGTTCTGTCAGTGCAGATGATCTGTTTTGATCATATTAACAAGGAGATGGCTGACTAGGTGCTGTGCTTCCCTTTCAGTTGTTCCTTTATATTTTTATGAATTAATTTCTGTTTAGTTTTGATCATTCTATTACTAACAGACATTTGTGTTTCTATGCAATCGTATGTGTCTCTGCCCATAAGCAGCAGCTTAGTCAATCGCTTACAGAAATACATGCATCTCTGTGCATTTATCAGACTGAAGTTTTCTCAGAAACAAGCCCCTATGCTTCATTCAACTATTGATTTGATTTTCACAGATCAGCTGAAACGTATATCCTTAAAATGAAGGAAGTCTCATGAAGCACTTATTATCTGTTTTTCTAAAAAAATCATGATGGTAAACTTCTGACTTAAAATTAACATTTTCTCTGAAGGATTAACATTCCAAATTTTTACTTAGATTATTAGTTTGCTGCTCTGTTGAATTCTCTCCTCTACCTTATAGAAATAAAATATTTTGGTTGTTGTTTTAAGAAATAATCCATCATATCCGTACAAAGCACCAAGCCACATGTTTCCAATAACAAAGTATGAAACTTGAGAATGACCTTGGAAATAGAAAGATGACTAGTCCCATGACTATTTTGCCTATATTGTGCCCATTATGGGCCACTTGCAGTGCTAGACCCTCTACATGCATTATATCATTTTATCTTCCCAACATCTGACAATGAAGAAAATGAAGGCAAAAAGATTAACATGGGCATATGCTAGCAAGTAGCAGAGCTAGGAATTAAATCAAGTTTTGCCTGAGTATGAAATTGTTATTTCTGGAGACATGTCTCCATTTATCCCACATATTCTGATTTGTATAGTTTAGGGGCCGGGAGGTAATTTTCCATATTTTAATGTATACAAATGACCTATGCAGAACTCAAAGGCAGAATTAACGAGGAAATAAAAAGTTTTATTTTTCTATTATCATGTATTTCCTTATATATTAAAGAAGAATTGGGCTCTGTTTAGCATAATCATTATTAAAAATATTTATGTGAGAAAAATATGTCTGGAACTGTTACAAATATACAATTAAATATGCTATCAGTCCACTTTATATGATATTTATGCTATATTTATCTATTTCACCTCCTTGCTTTTTACGTTACCAGCATGACAATCAGCTTCTGTTTCTAAGAAATTCTAAAAATATTACTCACCTATGCCTATCATGTCCTGCCACATTATAATCTTGGTTACAGCTCTCAAAATGTCAGAGCAGATCGTGAACTAAAGCTGTGTCATAGGCAAAATCATTTAAAAGGCAAGTTCAACATCATGAACTGAAGAAAAAAATCCAACTGCCAGTAAAGTTGATGATGACCACAAAATTTTTTTTAATAGCATTCTTTACAAAATACAAAACTGTATGAGCACTATGATTAAAACTGCTAATCCCTTTCTTTTCCCCAGAGCTGTGCAGCTGGCCACAAAATGCATCTGGTCCATTGAAGGGGGTGCCTGATTGCCTCCTGCACTGGTGGAATTCAGGCAGGAGGGAGGTATATAGCTTTCACCCCATGAGTTGGTGAGTTCAGAAAGAGCATTGTTTTGCTCTGGACAAGCAATCATTCCAAATTTTAGAAACAGCCTGATGATGGATATTCTGTAAATCTACTCTCTCTTCACCATTTCCATAGTCCCTTGGAACAGACACCCATCTGGCTGTCCATCTGTCCAGAATTGGATTGTGGTCACACATATATATATATTATATATATATTCTCTCTCTATATATATATATTATATATATATTCTCTATATAGATAATATTCTATATCTATATATAAAATAAATATATACAAAATATATATATAATAAATATATTCTATATAGTATATATAATAAATATATTATATATATTTTAAAATTAACTGAGTGCCTTAACTAGCCCAAATGGTAGTTGCTGGTGATACAGTGAGAGAGAAGACACTTCAGGACAGTTGGGGCGACAGACAAGTAAAAAGCAAAAAGGGCTACCATGAGGGGATGTGCAGGAGGTGGTTTGAATATACCTAATCTCCCCTGTACCCCCACAAACACCCCACTTGGAGGATCAAGAAAGGCTTCCTAGGGGAAGTGACAGTTAATCTAACTCCCATAGTATCACCAGGAACATTAGAGGACCAGCTAGATGAAGAGCATAGATAACTGGAGGAGCCCTGAGGAAGGACCTAGGGAAGGCTGAGTAATGTCATCCACAAGGAAGGACCACTATATGGCAAGGTCCAGTTGGGAGAGAGAGATGGTAGGGAACTCAGAGAATTGAAAATGGCTGAATACGGCTGGAGAGAGGTAGAACTAGAGAGATGGGCAGGGTACCAGATGAGCAGGGAAGGCTTAGATTTGGATGGGCTGGTGTGCTCTGGGCAGAGAGTCTGGACTTTTTCCTGAGGTCAATGAGGAGCCAGAGTAAAGTTTTAAGGAGGTGAGGGGAAGTCTTATTTTTTATTTTTTGGAAAGATGTCTCATCCTGCAGGGTGGAGCATAGTCTGTAGACAACACTGGATTAAAAAATAATGACTTTGGTATCTGTGGCAAGGAATCCCTGTGAGAGTCAAGGAGGTTCTGCTTCATGTGGCCCAGTGGGTTTCGAGGGAAGAGGGTGGATGTGAGCAACATGAAGGATAAAATCATTAGGGCTGGGTGACCTACTTGATCGTAGGGGATAAAGGAAAGAGCACGAGGTAACAAAGATCTAAAGGGGGTACAAATATGACAATCATCTTTTGGGGGGTAAATAATTATATGGGTCATTTCTTTTTCATATAAAATGTTTATCTCCTGTTAAAATATCATTTTAAATACTGTATATGTTACAAAGAAAATTTGACAGATGTGATACTTAGTAAGCCAATGTTGTTTTAACAAAATGGAAATTATGATGCTATCAAATATTTATATGAACTGAAGAAAAAAAAAATCCAACTGCAAGAAAAGTTGACACTGACCTACAAAAATTTTTAGATAGTTACTAATGCTCATATTTGACTGAATGATGAAGAAAATCAAGGTACATGTCTCTCCCACAATAAAGAAAAATCCTATTAGTTAACCCCTCACCCACCTCAATTTTATTTTACTGAAATGCTGATATTCAAAGTAATATAGAAACACTACATGACCATGTAAGGAAGAGAGTGATTAGCTGTATCTTCTGATGTTCCTGAGAAAACCAAGAAAAATCCTTACACAAATATTTTCTTAACATTTTGCATAGTTGCCATTTTGCCTGTTGTTATAAACCAAAAATTCCTGGCCTTTGTCTACTATGTTTGGATCACATAAAAGTATACTTGAGAATGGGTATGGTGGCTCATGCTGGTAATCCTAGCCATTTGGGAGGCCAAGGCAGCCGAATCGCTCGAGCCCAGGAATTTGAAACCAGCCTGGGCAACATGGTGAAACCCCCTTCTCTACTAAAAATACAAAAATTAGCCAGGCTCAGTGGTGTATTCCTGTGATCCCAGTTATTTGAGATGCTGAGGCAGGAGAATAGTTTGAAATTGGGAGGTGGAAGTTGCAATGAGCCAAGATCCCACTACTATACTCCAGCCTGCGCAACAGGAGTGAAAGCCTACCTAAAAAAAAAAAAAAAAAAAAAAAAAAAAAAAAAGTGGGGGGTGTTGTTTGTGGGGGTTGGGTAGTGACGGGGTTTGGTTTTGTTTTCTTTTGAAACTGGTCTGTGTTTTACTGTTCACCTGGTTCCTTCTTAGTCCCCCACCTGCAATTGCTATGTTTTCCTTTAAAAAACGGGCTCCCTTAGGAAGGGGAGGAATAAAAAAAA